>DWAJ01002675.1:0-16773 GCA_018238005.1 Eurema mandarina
TAATATAAATTAATAGTGAACATTTTAAAGTATAAATCTTCTAACTTGGACCACCGACTGAATGCTTTGAATTCGCTTCTTACTAGTGGTTTTGTATCGAACTACCCACAAATTTTATTTTATTTTAAAAAATATTGTTCTCATGGAAGTGACTAGTAATTAAGTCTTGATGAGAAATAAAGATCTTTAAACCTTAAAACCTTAGTATAGATTAGAACGAAAACAGACACATACATATAGGTCACTAAGAAAACAATATATACAAAATATTATTCACTTTAGAAATGTGATATTAAAGTAATTGATTCGAATAAAATTATTAGTTTAGTCGTGGTTTTGAAACATTAGTATAAATTTCTGTGTGAACCTCAAATAATGACCACAATACCCAGTCATAAGGAAATGATGGCGTAGAAGATGTTGCATTTAATATGTTAAGATATCGTTTATAAATTAAAATAATTATTAATTTCAAATATTGCGTCTTTAATTCCTTCCACGTGCTATCAAATTATTATTTATTTGCATAGTTAATTGGTTTCAAATGTAACCGAAATTAACTAATGAATTATACGCTCGTTTTCAGTATATTACGAAACTAATAAACGCGGAACACAAAATCTATGTATAGATGATCAGACATTTTATAAACATAGTTCGAGTAAGGGTCCCAGAACACGTTGGAACTGTATGAAAGCAAGATTTGGTTGTAAAGCAACCGTGCTCATGATAGACGAAGTTATTATGAAGGTTTTAAACGAACATAACCATTAAATGCCTTGTAAAATAGGTATTTATTTCTTGTACAAACTTTAACGTGCAAACGCTACAGAATATAAAGTTAGAAAATATAAAAAGTAAGAAATTATATTTTCAATATTGAATTTGTTTTCTTGCGAGTTCTTATCTCTCTTCTCTTAAACAAAATCTGAATATTGTTTAAAATATACTATCTATAAGTCAAATTTACGAATTTTATTTTATAAAGGCTATTTTAGATTAGAACTAACGTATAATTTCTTCCAGTGAGGTTTGAAACCACGCGCTACGGCAACCCAGTGATGGTTGTAGGCAGATACCGGTACAACCGATGGAGCTACAGCAGAGGCTCCCACGTGCGGTGGACATGCGTCAAGAATCAATCCGGTTGCCGCGCGACGGTGACAACCATCGACAATGTTATAGTCAAACTGAAAAACTTTCATACCCACATGTGATTGAACTCAAGGCAACCTAAATGGAACAGAAGCAACCTCCAACGAGCATTTAGTTATATAATTAGAATTTAAACTAAAGTATTATTAGGCAGCTAAGTTGATTTTAATTTTGCAAGTTAAATAGAAAATCTGAAAGCACATATTATTAAGTCGCTTTTATAAGGATAGCATGGTAAGTGATCACTTACCTTACTAGGACTTGCTTTGTTGTAAATTGATGAGTTCAAAATGGGATGACGTCGTCCTATAGAGTTCCTTTTGTAATATACATACTCAAATATTTTAAAAGCAGTAACGATTTTAATCAATCTTTTTATAAACAAAAATGAATTTTATTTGATATTATATGTTATATACTGTATAATATAACTTATTTACAATTTTTCAAATTTAATTTATTTCTTAAAATGTTTTCCAATTTGATATGTTTGTGTATTCGGTCGTTAGGTCAATAGTCTGGTTCTAAATTGTCAGTGGAGACATGCCTTTTTATTAATTCAATATAGTATATCTAGTAAGTACTAGTCGTTTAGTATGAGAATTAAAACTATTATTATAGTTATTAGTAATAAAAAACTATTAAAATCGAATATGATCGAAATAATCATATGTAACTAAATATCACGCTTAAATAGTCATTTTTAAAATATTGTGCGGGAATATTTATAATTATTGGAATTATGTCTTGAATTGCAAAACCTTAATAAATAAATTTCATGGTATTATTGTCGTGGAAATAGTAGAGATATAATTTGTTATACATATAATAATATATATATATAAATATTATTTTTGGTTTAAATTAATAAAAATATATGCACAAATGATGCTAGTGAATTAGATATAATATAGCAATCATAATGCTGCAAATTTAAATAGATGTAGCTTTTAGCTAATGTAAAAATTTGCGATATAATTTGAATCTTTTTTAAGATCTGCGTATTTATCGCTATTTCAATTGGTTGTATTAATACATAATATACGTTATCAGAAAATTAGTTTCATTTTTACAGTTTCGAATTTAAGCCTTTCTAAGTTATGATTTTGGATCGCCAATAATAATAATCAAGTTATTGTGAAGTACCAAGTCTACTACAAGTCTACTACTAAGTACTACCAAGTCTCATTTTACTTGGCTATTTTTTTTAATATATCAAATTGATTTATATCAATCCAAATAGAACGTTCCAGAATTCTTCACACGTTTTTCCTTGTTTGCACTTTCAGCACCAGTGTTTGACACGTCAAGGAATGGAAGACCAGTAATAAAGATAGGCAACTATCGCTTCAACATGTGGAGTAAAAGTCAGGGGAAGCTCCGAGTCAGGTGGATATGTACAAAGGTCCATAACGGGTGTTCAGCGACTATTGTCACTTTTGAAAATATGATTATTAAGCAGACACCACATAACCATTAAAGACCTTTAAATAAGGATACAGATAAGGATGATATATATGATGAAATGATAAATAAATAAAAAAATCTTCATTTGATAAAAATAAGCCTATGAACCATAGGCTCCCGAAGTAGTCTGAAAAATAAACTGTGTTTCGGGAGCCAGTGGTTACTACCATTGAAAAAAATACTGAGGTGAATGCTTAAATTTAGAAAATAAAAAAAAACTATTAAAGAAAAATGAAAATAGCTAAGACATGTTTTGAAATGATTACGTTACGACTAATGTAATGCAGTGTATTAGGTTTTGTACAATGTTCGATATAACCATTAAGACAAAGTATATTTCGAATTTGAAATATGTGAAAGTCAAATTAAAAATGTGTCTGATCAAAAAAGCTATAAGAGTTAACATTACTCTGTTTTGGAAAGTGGTTTCGACTAAAAAGAATGAGCAAGGATTCTAGTGTAATTTTGTTCGAGTACCTATTATAAGTAAATAGTTGCTCATTTGTAATTATATGCAGACCGAAATTAATTTCTTGCTTTGATCTCTATTTATTAATTTGTTTTTAAACGCTTTTTAGATACTATTTTGAAATCGGAAAAAAATTAAACGTTATTGTGACAGTACAGTTATTAATGAAAATACATGTTTAACTGTAATTGTATGACTTGTTTCTTTATCGCCGTCAATTTAAATAAGGTTATGGAAGTGGTATACTGAAAATGAATAACATTTTCTTTTTAATATTTCTGTGCAAGGAAGTAATATAATGTTAATCTGGTATGCTATTATTTAATGTTGTGGATTTTCCAATACATTTCATATTTTTTAAATAAATTATAGTCGCCATTTTTTCTTCAAGGAGTTGAGTTGAGTACAGCAATTACTTCAGATAATTTCAGTAGTCTTAGCTCCTTATTTTAGAACCAGTGTCGAAGGTATTACAAACCATTAATATTCAATACCTTTCCAGTTGCTGCATACACATTATCAAGGTTTGGGAAACCAGTGATAGAGTTCCAAGGGGAGAGGTATTATAAGAACTCTGGCAGTCGAGGAACGAAGCTCCTGTGGCGATGTGTTAAGGCCAGAAGCAAGGCCTGTCGAGCCACGATACATACTGTCAACAATATTATATATAGCATCAATAATGAGCATTCGCACTGAACCCGTCGCAGTAACTAGCGCTTTGTATATATTTGATGATACCTAAACCGATACCTAAATGGGAACTTCAATGTGAAATCTGTATTCATTGTAAGCAGGAAGGATTTTTTGATTCAGAAGCTCTACTTCGAACGCAATCGTTGTCGATATCGAAATGTTTTGATACTGCTTACCGAGTTATAGAGCTTAAGCTACTCTGAAACAGGATCAGAGTCGACATCACTTCATCGCAACATAAACAAAAAAGTTTTTATTCCTATTCGAAGTCTCTCAAAAACTGTGTCGAAACTAGTCAAAATCGACGTCGATTGTGAATACTTAAGTAAAAAAATATTTTATGTACGCGATCTCTATAATGTCAAGAGTTGTGAGTTGTAAATTAAGGAAACAATATATATTAATGGTGTAAATTTAAATAACATAAGCAGGATATCATCGATCATCATCGAAAGATATCATTATATATTGTCTTAATGTATAGTGTAATTTACATTTATTTTGTTGGTGTCTGGGTGTTGTTATATGTATTATATGTATGAAAGAAAAGTATGTATATTATGCATATAGTATGCAATTTATCCGTTATTTAGTTGCTTCGATAAAGGCTCGATGAGATGGCGCTGTGTTCATTAAGCGTGCTGAATTACATGGTCTTATGATCTATAGTTTAGATAGACATTAGATAATTCAAATGGAACATTCCAGAAATATTGCATATAATTAAGGCTAGTAATTAAGTAAGTAATAAATGTTAGCTTGTCACGGCCACCTTGTCTCTTTCTAGTCAAAATGCACTGAACAAAGGATTATAATTCTAAATGTATAGCGATATAGATATTGATATGACAAAGTCCAAAGTCTAAATGTAGTACTATGCCTTTTTGTTTAGATTTTAGCGGTAGAATGTGATTTAGAAATGTGATTCACCAAGTCTTGACGTATCACACTGAGACCAGATACCTACCCGTAATGAAAATAAGCCAATGAAAAGTATTGATTTTAGACAGTATTGTATGTAACTTAAAGAACAGTGTTGTGGATAGGATTTCTACAAGATTGTAATAGGATATTAAAGAGTTAATTTATTTCGACTATCTATGTTACATATTAGCACATTTAAACGAATCTGCAATATTGGTTCGGATGAGAAGTATTATTTTGAAAATTTTTAGACAATCTGACATTTTGTTATAGTGTGTGGTTGGGATTAGATAAGTAGGTAAATAAAACCGCGAAAAATTGTTAGTTAATTTATACAATTTTGCTTTATAATGACGTAGTTCAAACGGCTGCGTATTTTTTATTTATTGAGTACTATAGATATTTATAATAGATGAAATTGTAAAGGTTCAAGTAATATACGAGTATTTATTATTTTTGTAAATATTAAGCTCTTGATTTAACTTCTAGTCAATGATGTAAATTATAATAGGACATTTATTAGCTGTAGGTATATGATTTAATATATAAGCATTATTAATGTTATATTAAAAAAAATGTGATTTATTTATATAGATGATAAAGTATATTTTGTTTTGCTCAATGCCCAATATATCCTGTTGTTTTATTATTTAATAAAAATGGAAACTAAAGATTCTATTCTATTCTTAAATTAAATTGACTTAGTTAAATTAAAAATTGCAGTTTTTTGTTAATTTTTCTAATATAGCATTAAAATTATCTATTTATTTGTCGTAGAACCAGTGTTCACGATGTCGTTTAAGAAGAAACCGATCTTGTTACACCAGGGCTATCGATACGGGATTCATTCGGCAAATAAAAACGGTAATGTTATGAAGCAGAGATGGTCTTGCACCAGCTCAATCCAGGGTCGCCGCTGCAGGGCTTTTCTTGTTACCATCCAGAACTGCGTGGCTTATACGGGTGGTCAACATATTCATTAACTAATCACGACCTCATCCCAGAGAATCCCTTATACCACCTATAAGGCTAGGAGTTCAAACAAGCCAATTCTACATTAATATCGCGAGGAGGACCAAGCATTTCAGCTCTACTTCCATCTGGAAAACTGACAAACTATGAGCTCCCTAGTTGGTCTTTCCCGAGTTCTGCATATGTTTTAAACCATGAACGAACTGGTTTCTTCGTATTCTCCCGATCATAGATAGTCATAGATCAATGATAGGGTATTTATCTTTAATAATAAAAAGACCGTTAACCAAATATGTAATTTGCTTTGAGCAAATTGAATATATGTAATAAATATTAAGATAAGTAATTTTGTAATATTGTAAATAAGACAGGGCGTAGATTAAATTAAATTATTGGTCACAAGTAAGTGTTTTTTGTACTGGGTATAAACACAAATTCCTTAAAACTCCAAGTTTTCACCCTATTAGGTACCTCCTCGAAATAAAATAAATATATACATATTTAATAAAAAAATAAGTCCGTTGGTGTCACAGTTGTAACGATTTTCCATGGACAAAGTGATAGTTCAAAATTATGTCTTAATATAGTGTTGTTCTTAAAGGACGCATAGGTTTTCCAAGGTCGCAGAGAGGAGTTGTCAACCATATAAAGTTTAGGTTCCTTCTATTAACTACCAAATTCCAAAAATAAAAATTATTCTCAAAAAAATGGAAAGCTCATGTAACATTTCAATGACTTTGAGACCAAAATGCTCCTTAAATTATATAAAAATGTCTGCTACAAAAGTACTCATCGAACACTGTTTCAGGTTTGACTACGTTAAAAGGAACCCCTGTAAGGTTTTACCGGGGCTATAGATACTTGCTGCACACAACCACTGCAAATGGCTGCAAACACACTTGGAGATGTGATAAATGGAGGACACGAAAGTGTCGATCTTATTTCTGTTCTATCGGAGACGATATATTCAAAATGAGGGACTTTCATAATCATTGACGTTTTGTTTTCGTTATGTATACTACGTTGCTATTATATAAAGTGAATTTAAAACAAATCCGTTGTAAAGAAATAACGCACAGACGTTACTTTTAAATGAAATACGATTCGTAATCCATATTTTTATGTATGAATGTTATACGGATTAAATCAACTCGATTTTTTAATTATTTACCTATTAAGAAATATGTATCTGCTGTAAACATTAACTAATTATAATACTCGAAACGACGCTTATATGAATTTATATTGTGTACTCGGAACTGTGAATGGAGACGAGGGAAATTTCGTTTTAATAGTAATAAATTTTTATTAAATATTTCCATCAGAATAAATTATATTTATATCATACGATAAAGACTCTCTTTCTCTTCAATTGGTGGTGCACTGATGAATTGAAGTTTATTCAAAATATCTAAAGAGTGGTTAAGCCACGCCCGAAAACTGAAATGAGTCAGCTTAGGAACAACCCACCTACAGAAAATTGTCGTAAAGAAACGCACGCACCGGATGACTATTTTTCCTCCCCGCTCTCCTTAATAACATCCTTTGTTCCCTTTTGTGAAAAATCCTTACCCCTTTTCAACGTCCAGCAACGCAATCGTAAGACACATAGCCACTGAACCTCTTGGCTAAGTTGCCCGCTATAAATAAAAAATGTGGACAAGTATTAATGTATAGTTAATTTATATTTTAGGAATAGTGTTCCAAGTATCAAGTCACGGGAACCGTGTGCTATATTACCAAGGTTATCGGTACAACAAACACTATACTTCAAAGGATAATTTGAGGACTACCTGGATCTGTGTTAAGAAGAACTATGGGTGTAGGGCGACGGTGCTTCTCCTGCATAATAATGAAGTGAAACCTATGAAGAACCATATTTGTAATGCATATCTAGTCAGGCAAGCTGATCGCGGTGTTATTGGTATACGGTAAATGGTCTGAACGATTGCCCATGAAGCCTAAAGTCGGGCTTCACAAGTCTTTACAAGCGATAACTTTCTAAAGGCCAGCAACACACTCGTGACATCACGAGTGCTCATGGGCTTCTCTGATCACTTTCCATCAGGTGACGCGCCAGTTCGTTTGCCCCCTATTATATATAAAAAAAGGTGGTTTGACTGCTGGTTTGACCGTTATTATAAAGGAAAAAAAGGTTGTCAAACAAATATAACTGATTAAGGTGTTGCTATATGTTAATTTATTAAATTAAATAAATAAGATAGAGTAGTTTATGTCAAGTAAAAAAAAACGTTTAAAATTATACTCAATATCGTTGATGAGACGTTAAGCACTGAGCTGTGAATTAAAGAATGTATAATTTGTGGTACCTAATATTAAGCAAATAATAGTATTTGATTAATATTAGGTACCACAAAGCAGTCAAGTACAGAATATAGATTCAGTAATAAAAGAAAGAATGTTACGATTTATAACGTATGTAAATAATTCAGACTGTTGGTAATCGCAGCTTATACAATTATGTATTATATTAATGGTTTTTTGAGCGTTGTGAGATGTTAGTAAATCAAAATAAGTAAAGATTTTAGTATGTGCAAATCTGATCTGAAACCAGTATAATAATAAGTATAATATATAGTAATAAGTTAGGATTTTTTGTGTGATCATCGTTGTTAACTTTTATACATTATATCGAATTAATTATGTTCAATTGTTTTTTATTTGTGGCCTGTACAATACCTCGCAAGAAATCAAATTAAGTAACAGACATTTGAAATTATTCATGATTAACTAGATTTTAAAATTTTATTTTTAAATCCGATAAATACATATTTGTGTATTCTTTATTTAACGATACAGATGCTTAACTTAATTATTATACAAAAATAGTAGATATATAAATTAATCATGTAAGATAGAGTAGGAAATATTTCAATAGAAAAGTTTTAAAATATCAATTTTGGTTGCTACAGCGCACGCTGTTTTCACAATGTCGACTCACGGACGACCGGTCATAATACTCAGAGGGCACAGGTTCAATCTCGCCAGAAGAGGCACCAAGTGGGAGTACTGGAGATGTGTGAAGAAAAACGACGCGTGTCGAGCGACCATACATACAGATCATCAGGTTATACTACGTATAAGCGGCGAACATAACCATGAGCCAGTATTGCCTATATAAACAAAGGAAGTAAACCAGATCTCTAAGTAAGAGACGCGGACACGTTGTATAGTACAATCAGTTTGCACCTTTTTTTTCCATCCCCGGGAGAAAATGCTCTTACGGATACCCGCCCACCGATGGGGAAGTTGACGCGTTATGTCAGGCTCGCTCATGATGTCTAGCCACTAACGACTAAAAACCCCCAGAATGTTCCTGCACACACCTTGAGACGGGTTCACAGACACGCCGAAACAATCATCTGTGAACCCGTCAAACCAGTTTGCACCTACGTCGAAAAGGACTCTCGAAGTGCAAAAGGCTCTATTTAAGCTGTTATATGATAAAGTGTACATTAGTGACAACGTTGACGAAGGACTTTTGAAGAGCAAAGGCAGTTGGTGTTGTATTGTTGTGTATCAATTTAATTAATTTGAAGTAAAATGCATAATATTTTTACTAATGCGTCGAGGTGTGAATCGCGCAAAAAAAGCAAATGGCAAAAAAACTTAAGTCGAACATTTTGTGATAGAACATTAATTTATAAAATACTTAATTTGATAATTGTAAATAGCCACGTAATTTTCAATCCAGAGGCAATTCAAACACCGAAAAATTTTGTTGCACCTTGTAGTACATATAAGAAGACATTGAATTAGCTAAATATTTGTTTGTGTAAATGATATTTCTTAAGACATAGGATGTTAATAATAAAAAAAAGGTAGAGCTATTAGTTCTAATAGCTCTTGCCCGCGAATTAGTCCGCCTGAAAGTAACATAGAATTGACTGAGAACTGAATTAGAAATTATTTCATACCAGATTTCCTTTCCAAATTTTTTTGGCGCAGTAAATTAGTCTAAGTCTAACACTTTACAAATGCATTAAAATTTGTTATTTGGTTTAGAAGTGCGTTACAGACAGATAGACAGAGTAGATTTCGTAAAAGAAGGTTATACAATTTATTTAAAAAAATGTTTATTTAATTTATTTAAAACACTTTATTGTAGAAGACTAAATGACTGATTTTAAAATACTAGTAATAGTTTTTGCTTATAAAGGCATTTAATTTATTACAATAACGAAATTAAATATTCTTAATTGGTACTTTAATTATACTATTATTTATTATGAATTATTTATTGTATAGAATATTATGTCTCATTGAACCACTTTATGTAATTTTAAGCTTTAAATAAAATACACTTTATCACCATTATGAACCTTCATTATTCTATAATAACGTGCTATAAATTAACGAATATAATTATAGACTTGTAGGTATTTTAATATAGGTATGAAAAAATAAAATAAGAAATACGGTAAAGTCTTTAAAACAACTCGCGGTAAATGCAACCCGAATGCAACCCGATGCAACGATTTCGCGAAGTACGTGACGCGAACATTGCTTAATAAATTTAAAGCATCGGATAACATCACAAAAATCTGCATCAGGATCAAGTCTAATGAATTAAGCCACTGATTCTCAATCTTTTTTTATTGCGGCACATATTTAACGATTTCAAAATTTGGCGGCACACAAAAAACGGCATACGGCCGCGAGAGTCACGTATTGGTCTATTAGCACAAAAGTGCCGTGGCACCGTGGTTGAGAATCACTGGACTAAGCTATGATGCTCCACTTTGCCGCAGGTAGTATCATCTACGGTTGCAGTTTATGTACTTCTTTCTTACTTTATGTATATGACATTGTTGCAGGTATAACGTTCGAATGGTCAAGGAGAGGGAAGCCAGTGCTCGTACACGAAGGTCATCGGTTTTACAGACACAGTAATTATAAGGAGAGTACGTTGAAAGCGAGATATGTGTGCGTCAGATGCAATGGCGGATGTCGGGCTGCGATCGTCATGTATGGGAATGTACCAATACGGTTGAACACAGACCATAACCACTTCTAGTACAGTATTATGAGAAGCAAGACCGTGAAAAAAATGAGTTTCAATATTGTCTATTTAATTATTATCTCACTAAATAAAAGATTTTTGTAATTTTCTTTATTTTGTTATTATTTTACTTTTTCAGATCCGGTAAGTGTACTATAATAACATAGTGCAGTATTTTTTATTTCCTTCTCTTAATAATGCCTTGAAAAAAATAATTTAAAAATACGTCAATGTCCTTTAAACAAGACACCGTTTACGGCTAATATAACCACGCGACCTCATTGCTAGTCGGGAAATAGAAATAAAATTAAAAGCATCAAATAATTTAACAAAGATCTTCATAAGGATCAAGTCAAAGGAGTTTAGCTATATTCATGGGGGGTTACTATGTATGGTTTCAATTTACGAACTTAAGTCTTTTACACTCTGTATATGACATTGTTGCAGGTATAACGTTCGAATGGTCAAGGAGAGGGAAGCCAGTGCTCGTACACGAAGGTCATCGGTTTTACAGACATAGTGATTATAAGGAGAGTACGTTGAAAGCAAGATATGTCTGCGTCAGATGCAATAGTGGTTGTCGAGCAGCGATCGTCATGTACGGTGATGAACCTATACGGTTGAAGACAGATCATAATCACTTTTAGAGCGATCTTAGTACGAGCTTGCGTGAAAATGGAACTTTTGGATACAGCTTATCTCCAGAATAACCTTTGGGATAAAAAATTATAACTTATACTAACACATTTCCACTGTCCCTTGTGAACTAGCGAAGAGGGCACTGATTCTGATATTCTCTTTCTTTATAAAGAAATGACGGCGGAAGGATTTCTCTCTTCTACGAAAATATCAAAAGTACTTCTATGTTAAAACCAGGGATATATTATATTCAAAGAGAAGCCTTTTATTTAAATGATACAGATCAAAACAGGGTAAATAAAATGGATATATTTTTATAAGTACGAATTTCATTTTGTAAATAGTATATTTAATTGTAATTCATATCAAAACTATTAGTTAAATGAATGTATGTTATATTTGTTTTATTTATAAATTTAAGTCAATCCTACAAATAATAATATTCACTATTACATAGATTCATTATCATGCTGTGTTACGTTGTAATTAATAAGAGTTCTATCTTTTATCTTTTTTACGTGATTTATTTCTTCTAACACAAACTATCTTCTCTTCTTCTTGTTGCAATCTTACTCATTGTGTGTTATAAGAATCTTAGTTTATGCTTTTTGCTTTCCATCAGGTAATGATAAATGAATCTACCATTATGTACGTAACGCAAATATATTTCGTATATACTTAAAATTACGAAATGTGTCATATACCAAACTAATGTTAAGGAAGGAACGATGCAATTTAAAACTTGGTTTAAAACTAGGAGCATTCTGTGTTATTCATCTCTGTCATTAATATTATTATTATTTCGATAATTTTACTCACAAATAATAAGGCTTTTTAATGGCTATAACTCGGTTCATCAAAGTCAAAGATGGCATAACAAAAGATAAAGAAAAGACTTCTTTATAAGTAAAGATAAACGCTTTAATCTGTCTGTGTTTCCAGTAATAGAGTTCGCGATGTCCACGCGTGGGAACCCCGTGGTGTTATACCAGAACTGTAGATATAACCTCGCGAGGTCTGGCGTCAACGGGAACGTGTGGAGATGTGTGAAAAGGAATGAAGGCTGTCGAAGTACCTTACATACTATCGATAATATCGTTGTTCGAGTCAATAATGTTCATTCTCATTAGCTTTCTATCTCTTTCTAATTACGTAATTTGGACAAGGATAAAACATTGTTTGAGACCTCTTTCTTGCCTATGCTTACGGGAAAGTTTTTAAATATTACGTATCCTGGATTTCATTTGCTCGCTTTCCTATAAGGGAAGCTTTCCCCTTGAGTATGTTTTAGAAGTCACTTATATGTATATTGGTTGGTTTGGGTAAATATCTGGTACAGATAGGCAGACTGACAAACATACAGAAGATGGTCTCTTATCTTAGAATGGTTTAAATTATTTATATGTGACTGATGTGCAATATGTGATTTTAATTTAATTATATAGATATATGATATACATTTCTAATTATATCCAAAATTTTAGCTAATTACGGAATTGGCTTTCAATAAAAAATATTGTTTATATTTAAATAGAAATTCTTAAAATGTATAGAGTGCTCAAAGATTTAACCTGCTTAAAGAAAAAGTTATTTGATCAATAGACAAAAAAAAAAACAAAATAAAGCTAAATGATTCAATTAATAAGCTGTTTTATTATCTATACTTTTTTGTTATTTATTGGTATAAATAAATAAATAAATAAATAAAAAAAACACTTATTGATGTATCATAAACAAAAGAATTAAATTAAATTCAGATATTTCAATAGGTATCTTATTCAACTTGATATAATTTTTTATTAATATTTAATACAGCCTTAATATAAAAAAAATACAAGGGAAAAAGTATTTTTAAACTAATTTAGCCAACAGCAATAGTTTTCAATTTTTTTTTATAATCCCTGATTTAAAGTGACGATAATTTAAGGATTTGCACAGTGCCCCAAATTAAGTATCATTTTGAGTTAAATATTGTTATTGATCTAATAATGTTTAAATCTCACAAATAATTGTTTTATTATAGATGCTGTGTATGTAAAGTCAAACCGGTCAGGCCGGACGTTGTTACAAGTCGGAAAGTTCAGATTCTGTCGCCGAAGTCGGTACAAGGAGGATTCTATCAAGTGTGTATGGGTTTGCATCAAGCAGACCACTAAATTCTGCCGCGCCGCCATAACCACGTTGAATGATACCATTGTACTTATTAAAAATGAACACACCCATGATTAGAACCAAAGATTCAGTTTAAAGTGTTGTGTTACAAGTACTGGGGTTACTAGATGTTATTTTTTATCTATATGTCACCGAAAAATAACAAGAACAGTAAATTCATAAATTTCCTAGGATACTGTGGTCGTAAAATAATACAATTTATCTCTCGTTTACAATTTCTTAGGAAATTTATAAACCTTCGTAGGCTGATGGATTTGCTGTTCTTGTTATCTTGCGGTGACATATAGTTATAAAAATCAATGCCACTTTTCGTTGTAATGTTATAACTCAACAACGCCTTTACCGATTTGGTTAATTTTGGTCCTGAATTATTCGTGGAAGTCTAGTGGGTTTGTACGTAGAGAGAGGATAGCTTACATCCCGGTATTGCCCCGGGAACGGGAACTACGCGGGTATAACCTAGTAAACTAATAATTGTGGACTTTCATGTAAACTTTGATCCCCCCTTTTCCCCCTCATAACCCTTTTTTCCAGTTAAAAAGTAGCCTATGTTACTCTTCATCTTTTCAACTAATTGTATCTAAAAAAATCAGGTCGATTGATTGCGTAGGTACGACGTGCAGGAAGGACAAACAAACAAGCAAACACTTTCACATTTATAATATTAGTATGGATGAAAGTGTAACGTCTGGTAAACCCAAATCTTGGAATGTTTTTGTGAAGTAGGGTGATATTGAAACACATTATATTCAATTAAAAGCACATAGTAACAGATTGTATATTACAATACATTTTGACCCTAAAATATTGTATTGATTAAATTGGTTTTACTTGTGCTTTGCAAAATTAATTATTATATTATTGTTCTACTATGAGTTAACTTAAAAGGAACTTTAGGAAAATCTACTAATTTAGATAATTTGTGATATGGAATGTGTTAATATATTTATATAATCAATGTTTGCTTTTGTAGGTGTTTGTACTTTGTACATATTAATAGTATATGTTTCATTACCCCTGAGTGATTCTGGTCGAAAAATAATTTATATAAGATTATATTTATTTTTTATTCTAAGTGACTTTTTGAAGGTTTAGTATTAGATAATGATAATTATTATTAAAATAAAAGTATTTACAGTTAAAGAAGGTGGTCGGGTCGCGATACAATGTCACAAAATTATTTTAATGAATAAATTATACCAAAACTGATTAATAGTTCTTATTTAGCCAATTGAAGAGATAAATATATTTTAAACAAAACCTTCTCATACATCATATATTGTAATTAAAATACCTTTATGAGTCTTTATAATTTATGAATGATATTTTATATCGCGAATGCTTATAGCAGCGTTTGTCGCTTCATGTGCTCAGTCATTCATTATTTTTTGAGAAATCATAGGGTAAGTACTTATGGGTCTCGGGGCAATGACCTTGGATGATGTAGGAGTTATACCAAACAAAGCTCTCCTACAGACTATCTCATAACTTCGGTCAAGGATCATCGACTTCTCCATTTAGTGACACAACAGCTAATAGCTAATCCTACATTTAATATAAATGTTTTTCAATCCAGATTGATTAGTATAATCTATCTTCCAGAAGCAGTTTATACGCAATCAAGAAGAGGAAGAACGATCATACAGATGGGGAGCTACAGGTTCTATAGACACAGCAGTTACGCCAACAACTCAATCAAATGCTTATGGATGTGTGTGAAGCAAAGGAATTTTGGGTGCCCAGCGTCCGTGATGACGCTCCACGACTCCATAGTTAGAGTGAATAATTGTCATACACATGATTAGAAGTGAATATACTGTATGTATCGTACGCGTCACGAATCTTTAGCGCTGAACGAAACCTGCGCAGAAGTCAAAAATAAGGTATCGAGGTAACGGCGCGGCGCACGGGGCGCGTGATCGTCGGGTGCGCGAGCGTTGATTGGTTGTCCCAGTCGTGTTGTCTGTCTCACACCAATACGCCAATGACGAGCGCGATTCTACCGATGCGCAGCTATTCCCGTCCAGCGCTAAACATAAATAACGCGTACTATACTCTCGAGTCCGTCCTCCGGTAGGGTGCGTGACGGAACACCGGTGGGCTTTAGTCGATAGGGCCCTCCTGGGGGACTCCCCAGGAGGGCCTACTGTAAGACTTTACATAACCACCTCCTTCTCCGCCCGAGGACCGCGGTATCCCTAACAGGATATTCCACAGATAAAAAATATATTCTCCTTATTTTACGTTTCATCATGAGTCATACGTTTACTAAGTAATTTTATATTATGTTCTAACTTGTAAGACAAGTCAGCTACTTAATATTCGGTTTTCGGGGAAGTCCCGCGTTCTTTTAAATAATAAAACAAAGACATGGTATAACGATAATTAATATTATGTTCGACGTAAAATTAGCTTTTAGATTATTAAGCATTATTACATATATCGATGTGTCTTAAACATTAAAAATTAAAGACACTAGCCACACCCTGCGTTTTTGCTTGCAACTTAAAATTTAAATAGTGTTAGAGAAATTATGGAATCGTTTCAGAGTTGCGGAGATTATTTAGAACAAATAAACAAACAATCATATATTTTCTTCAATATCGTTGTTACATAAAATTTAATAAACAGATAGCAGTGTTTGTTTGTATGTGTTTGTATATAATTAGCTTCGAATTTATTTTTTTATATATATAAGTGGACTTCATCCTGTAATTATTGGCGAATGTGTTGAAAGCCTTAAAAATATTCTATAACTTAACAATTCTTATTGGTTTACGTCAAGCCGAAAATAAATATGAAAAAAAAAAATTATTTAACGGAACACGACCCTACTAATTTTGATGCTACTTCCACAAGACTTGGTTACTGAAACACAAACGAAACCGCGGCTATTATAGTATATATGCAAATATTTTTTGTTATTAGCCATTTTATTTAGCTTTCACACAAAAAAACTATAGAATGGATGCCTTAAATTTTGATATACAAATAGATTACAAATAATTAACACGTGTAATACTTTTTATCTCACTATAGCCCTGGAATGAAAACTTACAAGTATTAAGTAAAGCCGCGGGACACGGCTAGTACCTGAGTATCTTCTCCGAATGCAATCGTCGTCGATATCGAAAATTGTTGATACTGCTACGAGCTATGAGACCTAATATACTCTAATAAAGAATCGGATCGCACCTCAGTTTATCGGAATGTTATCGAATCAGAAACAAAAAAGTTTTTATATTAATTCTAAGTTGCT
>DWAJ01002676.1:0-16766 GCA_018238005.1 Eurema mandarina
TACAGTGCCCTTCAGACCGGAGCACAGTGACATTTTCACATCACTGTTCAGGCGGTAGAATGTCTGGCACTGTGGGGGTACTCACCCAGTCGGTCTCCTGCGAAAGAGACCTACCCCCTGGTATAAAAGTATAGATGATCAATACTAATCCCGTTGCAACTCGCTACCAGTAATTTGTCTTTCTGTGTGATTTTAACGAAATTTCACCCAAAAGTAGTGTCGTTAAACTGAAAAAAGGGATAAAAACTGAATCTATTATAATAACAAACGATTCACATTCAAACGTAAGCACGTCTTAATACTCTGTTAATTAGTGATGCAATTATATGAGCCAATCCATGTTAATATGAAAACAAGTAGCACGGATCATTACGCGGCTATTACAATCAATAATGGAGCTATTGTTAAGGGAAACGTATACAACACTATCGACAGGCGACGCCGAGTTAATTGACCCATTTATTCTGTATACACAAACTGAAGTCTGTATGAATATGTTTCATAATAGATTTTAACAGCACAAAATTGCAAGAGCGATCAAGTTTAAACTGATGCACATTGATACTATCCGTTACAGTATAAAATACAATTATTCGATGATCTTTAAAAATGTATGTACTGATGGAAAATATTTAAAACAACAAACTCTCTAACCATTAACATTATATGTTTTAAAATTAATATAAAAGATTGCCTATAGGAAATCAATTTTAAACTTTGACCCCCCTTCCCCCCTTATAACCCTTTTTTCCAGTTAAAAAGTAGCCTATGTTTTATCTCAGGCTTTAGACCATCTGTGTACCAAATTTCGTTCTAATCGGTTCAGTAGTTTTAGCGTGATGGAAGGACAGACAGACAGAGTTACTTTCGCATTTATAATATTAGTATGGATTATTGTCAGGAATCTGTAAATTTATTAACGGGTAAATAAATAAATTATAATATTATTATAAAATATATTATAAATTAAGATAGATTTAAGATAATATTTATAATATAACTATAATTCTATTTACAAGTAGTCTCTCTGTACAGTAGAGTTTCTGGCAGTATTTCATAGAGGAATTGTCATGTGAATTTTTGCGGTCGTCCAATGTCACCAGTTTACTGACTTAATTACTGCGTTGTGGCGAGGCGCGTTCCCTGATGTGTTTTGATGCAATTTTGCTATGAAATACTCTGCGCCTCGACACATCTGTTTCTGTTTTAGACGTACGGTGTTTTCTAATTTTACTGTATTAATTTAGAGTTTATATCCTAATGATGTTAAATACGTATTTATTTACAATTTACTTATTTTAAAGAAATTGAAGTGGTTTACTAACGTCAAAACTTACCTTTGTACCAGAAAAAGGCAAGTTTTGACATGACTGTCTTAAAAACAATTTCACCTTCCGTTCTCTAAGTACGTTAGTAATTTTTAAAATTAAATATCTCTTTTTACAATTGTGAACACATAAAATATATTTCAGTTATTAATTTTTAATGTTTATATTATAAATAGTATTAGGAAATAATTTTGTATAATACCAAAAGAGCAAAAATACATTACAATAATACATTTTCTATAATAATATCAATTTCGATTGGTTAGTTATCGAATATTTTAAGCAAATTGTTGGGATGTAAATTACATGTGTTTAAATTGGCACTAATATATAATAATTATTTTTAGTTTCAGTTATAGAGCGTTGATTCGTTCGTTGGCCGCTGCAACAGCGCCAACTCGGTGGCTGTGTGCGCTGTACCGGAACAATGACGCAAACATTGTTCAAAAGAAGTTAAAATAAATCGATTGAAAATAACAAAACGACGCCTTCGCAATATCACCTTGACACATGGTGACCTTGACTTGAGAAAACCGGTACAGAGTCATCTTCAAATGCATTATTATAGAATAAAAGTATTCTAAAATTATGCACTCCTCTAAAAATATTTTTAAGTAAAAATAACAAATATAAACGAGCAAAGGTAACTAAAACATTTCCAAAATATTGTATTAAAAACGTTTGTAATATTGAAAACAGAGAGATGTGTTTTTATTCAGTTTCAAACATACCTCACACACAAGACATTTAATTGTTGTAATACGATTAATGATTACTTTGATTCATTGAAAACAATAAATCTACATCATATACATTTAAGTACAATTTTGATTAGTTAAAACTACTCTTAAAAACAGAAGAACAACGAAACGTGCTCTAAAATTTCTAAGTGGTAACAAAGAAGTCGATTAAATTTTTAGGTCACTTCTAAGGTTATGACGGTCATTTTTCGTTACCCTGACATAGAAGACAACTGATTTATATCAATATCTCTGTACGTTTGGCAATACTATATAAGGTGTAATAATTTTGAAACAGGCATCATTTGGCAATCAGCTATTAGATCATAGAAAGGTAGGAAATATGAAGTTCGCCGAGTTTATTTGTTTTATGGTGCTCGCTGTTTTTGTGTCTGCAAGAGATGTGCGACTAAAGCGATCTGTTGATCTTGAAGAAGCGGCTAGCGGACATTGGGGAAAAGGCGGAGGAGGAGAAGAATATGGTGAGCATTACGGTGAGGAGGGTGGACATGATGAAAAGGGTTACAAAGGTTACCAGGGTCATAACTACGGGAAAAAGGGTCACTCTGATCATGAAGGTGTAAAAGGACATTTTGACGAAAGTGGTGGTCACAAAAAACATCATCACCATGACGAAGGCTACTACGATGGTCACGATCAAGGCGAAAAGGGAGAAAAGGGACATAGTTTTGAAGAGAAAGGACATTTCAGCAAAGGTCATGCGATAAAAGGTCATCATGGGATACATAAATTAGACGAGTTTAAGAAAGATAAGCACTTCCACGATAAACATGGTGAGTCTGGATTCGATGAAAGCTACGGTGGGCATCATGATGAGGGTGGATATAAAGAAGGATCAGAATTCCACAAAGGACACAGTACTGGAGGTTACCAAGAACACGAGGGTGGTAATAAGGGGTACTTTGAAAAAGGCGGCCATCACAAAGAT
Source organism: Eurema mandarina (assembly GCA_018238005.1). Classification (NCBI taxonomy): domain Eukaryota; kingdom Metazoa; phylum Arthropoda; class Insecta; order Lepidoptera; family Pieridae; genus Eurema; species Eurema mandarina. The sequence continues at coordinate 3,018 of DWAJ01002676.1, forward strand.
CTGAAAGGTGATCATGATGAGGGTGCTAATGAGGAGTACTGGAACCATTACGCTGGCCACGGCAGCAAGGGCGGCGACGATGAACACAAAGGATGGGGTTGGGAAAAAGGTCATAAATGAGCCTCAATCAACATACTTTGTATATAATTTTTTTTATTGTTGACTATTTTGTGATACAGCATAAATACATAAATTAACTTATTTAAAAGCCTTTATTGTGTTTTCCTTGCACCGCAATTCGCTACTGTATTCTATAATTAATGAAGGAAATAATGTTTTATTATCTTACTCATTCGCTGTTCATACAACCATATTTTATTATTTTAAATGTTTTGTTAAATTTATATTGTAAAAATTTTCCTATAACACATTTACGTAAAACAAACATAAAACTAGTGAGATAGGTTGTTTACATAATAAAACCTAAACAAATGTTTTGATTTTGTTTACATTTAAATTTGAAGATTGAAAACAATGAAGAAAATTTTATACTATGACATAATTAATCATTATAAATTATATGTTTTCGCGACTCAACAAAAAGACATGATAAAAATGATTTTTGAATTATATGCATTACCTCCATATTTAAAATAAATAAAATATAGGGAGTCGGTTAAGCCTTCAGTGAACTTGAACAAACTATAAAATTTACACATGAACCATTTGCATTTTTCGAAGATGAATAACCGCAGAGAATTATCAATAATTATTTTTGCTACGGCAATTTTCTTTAATAAAATAATCGATGACTAGTACCTTTCGATAACGTTTATTATGTGAAAATGTTACATGCATAGTAATATTTGTTTCTAAGCACAAACATCACGTGTTATAAAACTGAAGTGTATTATTATAAACATAATCAAGTGCACGATCATTGATTTGTGAAAAACTTTAAATGAAATTGAATTAATGTTTAATTGTAGACGAATTGCTAGTCTTACATTGAAACCTGAAAAATGAAATCTCTAGACTGACACAAATATTGACCTCGACCACAGTTCGGCGTGAATACTAAGTTTCCTAACCGTAGCAGTTAACAGTATAAAATATCATCGCCTCACTGTCGAGTATCATTCAACAATCATCACATCAATCATGAGAAGTTATGTGCTCGCAGTCTTCGGACTGGTGGCTCTAGCAGCCGTCGCCTCAGCTAGGGAGATCAGGGAGAAGAGATCAGCTGACTTAGAAGCTGCCGCCTCTGGCCACGGCTGGGACAAAGGCGGTGGTCACGAACACCACGGTCATCATCATCATGACCATGGCGATCATCACCATAAGGGACACAAAGGTCACCACGAGGATCATCACGGCCACAAAGGCCACCACCATCATGAAGGTCATAAAGGACATCATGGCGAACATGGTGGACACAAGAAGCACCACCACCACGATGAAGGCTATCATCACCACCACGGACATGGGGAGAAGGGCGATCATGGTCATGGGCACCACGAGCATGGCCACTGGCACAAGGGGCACGACACCAAGGGTCACCACGGCGTAGAAAAGCATGATGAATTCAAAAAGGACAAACACTTCCACGATCACCACGGTGACAAGGGCCATCATGAACATTACGGAGGTCATCACCACGAGGGAGGACACAAGAAGGGCGGTCACTTCCACAAGGGCCACAAGCACGGCGGACATCACGAACACCATCACGGTGACAAGGGGCACCATGAGCATGGTGGACATCATCATCATCACAAGGGACATCATGGAGAGGGTGGCCACCATGACCACCATCATCACCATCATGACCATGGCAAGAAAGGAGGCCATGAACACCACAAGCACTGGGACCACAAATCTGGTCACTAAAGCTCTATTGAATATCGAGTTGTTAATTGTTGATACTTTACAAAGTATGTTTTTGTTACGTTTTTTTACTGCAAATAAATACAAAATAAATAAATAATTATATGTGTTTATCTTCTTAATGGAAATTATAAATTCATTGAGTTGAATAAATTCTTTATTAGGAAACCACATAGGTACACAAAAAAACTTCATATAAATTATAATTATTTTCATTAAGCAACCAATATCTTAATTTCTCTTTTAAATATTTTTGCTTATTTTAGAATTCTGTATCTAAAGCAACAGCTTGTGTAACGTCAAGTTTATTAAATAAAAAACATGTGTTACAAAGTTGCAACAACAAAGAAGACATTGAAAAATCACATACCAAGTAAAAATTCATTAAGTAACTCGAAGGAAGTAGAAGAAATCGAAAACATTGAAATCAAAATGAAGTAGTTATAAAGAGCGAAAATTTAAATTTGTGAGAGTTCACATTTACTGTCGCGAAAATAAATAGTTTATATAAAAATAGGTAAATTTTATTTTTATGGCAAAAATATTCTATATTATAATTAGTTGATGATATAGCAATAAAGCGATTGTGGCTACCTTAATAACTAATACTGATATAAATATATACTTAAGTAAGCAGCCACGCCTCAATCGTTTTCAATAAATTAAGATGTGCAAGTTATAGAGTATACTTAAAAGTTGATTTTTTTTTTTGCATTTTTGACATTAGTAGAGAAAATAATAGCTATATTACATATTAAAATATAATAATTAAGTCGAGAAGAATAATAAACACGGTGCTTTTCAAGTATTATTATATAAAATAGCATAATATACGTTCTGCGTTAACCTATTTTAATTTTAAATATACTCGTTCGACCTACTTCTTAAGATAAATTAACAATAGTATAGTTTTCGGATCATTCTGTGTGTGTGGTGTGTGTATAACGATGTAACTCGGAAAATTCATACTTTCAAGTTAACGGTAAATACTCATAAGTTTTCATTTCCTTGAGTGAACAAATATACATGATACATACATTTTTTTACGTAAATTCAGAGCAGTAATTTTCGTACAACCTTATGGGAACTAAAGAGTTTACCCAAGCGTATGTGAGAGACCAAATACAGAAAAAAAGGTTTTTCGTTTTTCTTTTTAATGAACGGAAACTCTAGTGATTTTGAAATCACAGGGAAACTTCACAATTGTATTCACACACATACTGGTACATACGATATACCTCCACTTTGTATTTTAGAACCATATTTACATCTTAAACTCAAAAATTAAATCGACAGGTTTAAACAAAAATATTGTAATTGATATTCTTATATTTTTTGCACCTCATATGAATCATATTTTTTAGGGAAGGGGAAAAAATTCAAGAATTTTTAAAATGAAAGCTCATTCAACTCATTCAACGTTTAAACATTTTTGATATTGCTACTTAAAGCTGTGTTTATGATTTTCCATAATATTTCTTGGATTATAACTTAGGTAAGGTAAACACAAAAATGGCGAATATTCGTCATTTCCTAATTATTAAACTCATAAACAACGTTAATGAATGACACGAGAACACAAACATGAAGATTTCTAGTGGAACTCATCAAATGTCTCTTAGAATTTCATAATGAAATTTGTTTCACGACACATTGTTTAATTAACAGTTACGGCAATATGATTTTCTATTCATTAAACAAATTTAAATACATTTAACCTTGGCAATAAATGTTCACAATACAGTCTGCTGGCTAAAGTTGCTTAATATGATTTTGTTTTTTAATGGCTGTGATCAAAAATTCACGTCGCAGTGTCTATAAAACCTCGCTTGAAACTGTCGTTTTCATTTAAGTAACAAGTTGTGGCAACAACAACACTAACAATGAAGGCAGTTCTGCTAGCGGGCTGTCTTCTATTTATTATTACTTTAGCAAGCGCCCGTGAAATTCGTGAAAAAAGGGATGCTGACTTAGAACCAGCTGCTTCTCACCACCACGAAAAAGGAGGTGGAAAAGAACACCATCATCACCATCATCATGACCATGGTGGTAAAGGTTTCAAGGGTTACAAGGGCCATCACCACCACGAACATGGCAAAAAGGGACACCACCATCACGAAGGACATAAAGGTCATCATGATGAGCATGGAGGTCACAAAAAACATCATCACCATGATGATGGACATTATCTAGAACATCATCATGGAGAAAAAGGTGAAAAAGGTCATGGATTCGAAGAAAAGGGTCATTTTCATAAAGGCCACTCCACAAAAGGCCATCACGGTGTGCATAAGCTAGACGAATTTAAAAAGAATAAAAAATTCCATGATAAATACGGAGAATCTGGTTTCGAAGAAGGATATGGAGGGCACCACGATGAGCATGGTCATAAGAAGGGTGGACACTTCGATCATGGTCATAAGCATCATGGACATCATGAACATCATCATGGCAAAAAGGGATTCCATGAGAAGGGAGGTCACCACCATGACCACAAGGGACATCATGATGAAGGCAGCCATCACGAGCATCATCATCATCACCAAGGCCATGGAGACAAAGGTGGGCACGAAGGCCACAAGCATTGGGGCTTCAAAAAAGGCCATTGAGTTGTAATGCCAAAGTGATAAGTAAATATTATAGTCCCTAAATAGTAATTACCTGACTTAGTTTGTTACATACTCAATATATTGTAAATACACTTTTTTACATTTTACTGTGTGTTATTTATTAAAATAAATCATAAATTTATTAAAAATGACAATACCATAAAGTTATGAAAACGTATATTACATTACTAGTTTACTGAAGACTGTGAAATGGACGTTTTAAAAGCTAAATAGATAATAGATATGTTATATTATTAAATTGTTTTTAGGTCTAAAAGTTATTTATGACGATAAATGATTGTTAGAGTAATTAGTAAGCATCATTCAATTCCTGTCACATTAGCTTTTGCTCGCAACGAAGGATTTAAAGTTACGTCACATAGGGCCATAAATCCAGTGCGAGGTGTGACATGAGTAAGCTCCACATTCGCTCGTTAATTAGTGTAAAAGCGTTATCAGTAGATTAGATCGAACGGTCGAGAATGGAAATTGGAAGATTTAAGATTTTTGATTAGAACTTTTTGTCTTACATATTATGACTTCAACAGCAGTCCACTCTGTTGAAATTGAATTAATTAAATCTGTTGTAAGAAACTTTAACTAAACTTAAATTTTAAATATTGGATTTTAATTTACTAACTTACTTAAGATTTTTACACAATTATAGCAAATTCCACAATGTTTTAATATAAAGAAATAATTTAATTTAATGCAAAAAAATTTATTGTATGTAGTTTCAAGTGTATGTACCTATTTACATTTAATACCCTCGATAAGATATAATAGTTGACTCCAAATTATACAGTTTTTATTGACTAACACGATTAGTTGTCTCTAATTTATTATAATTATTGTAGCAACGTTTAATTGCATTTGTACGACAATAATGATTTATTTTTGCTCATAGGCACACTACGAACAACATTGACATTAATTTGTAATTATTGATAGATTTAACAAACTCTGAAATTATATATTTTGTATTGTCCTTTTTGATTTTTAAAGAGTCATTCTAACCGTAACGATTGCATCATAAATTTGTATTTTTATGATGATATACAAAACTTAATATTAAAAACCAAACTCAATTTAAGAAAATTGCTTTGTTAAACCTAACGATAATAAGTATTAACTTACTTGACTTGAGATTAAACTTATTAAGATAAGTAGTGACTACCATGCCTAGTGAATGCCTATATTTTTTATTTTGATAAAAGAGATTAATTAGTAAAATAAGAAAGAAAAAAATATTGAAAACATTTATTATAAAATAAATAATAAATACCACGTACAAGGTCTTACAGACTAACTTTACTTATCACTTTCAATGAATAAATAGATGACCAGACACTTATTATCATTGTCATTAGCCATGAAATTTCATAATTCGTAGCGCCTAAAATACTTTCGTCACTGAACATTTTAATGGCCTTTCTTATATCCCCACTTTTTGTGATGATCGTGACCTCCTTTCTTAGCATGATCGTCATGGTGATGGTGGTGCTCGTCGTGGCCGGCAGACTCTTTGTGCGCCTTATGCTCGTGATGATGACCCCCTTTTTCATGGTGTCCCTTTTCTCCATGTTCGTGCTCATGATGCCCGCCTTGATGATGTCCTTTATGGAAGTGCCCGCCTTTTTTATGGCCATGCTCTTCGTGAAAACCTCCATGTTTCTCTTCATGCCCAGAATCTCCTTCTTCGTCAAAGAAGTGTTTGTCTTTCTTGAATTCATCAAGTTTATGGATTTCATGATGACCCTTAGTTGAATGGCCTTTGTTGTAATGACCTTTTTCTTCATATTTATGACCCTTCTCACCCTTTTCACCCTTATGATGTTCATCATAATGGCCATCTTGATGATGATGCTCCTTTTCCGTAGCTCCATGATCATCATACTCGCCCTTATGATGTTCCTTATCGTGGTGCCCCTTCTTACCTTCCTCGTGGTGGTGATGACCCTTGTAGCCCTTATGGCCTTCTTCACCGTGGTCATCATGGTGTTCTGCATGATGATCTTTACCTCCACCCCTTTTAAATTCATGGCTTTGTGGCTTTTCTTCTTTTTTATGGTCACTAGCTGCATCTACTTGATCTACAGCCTTAACATTTTCTTCTTCATTTTTTACCGATTTAATTCGTCCAGCATCGGCATAAATTACAACATAGAAAATTAAAAGTCCTAGTAAAATAACTAACCTCATATTGGATCACTATTACGTCGTCCAGATCCACCGTACTTATTTCTTAAATTGACAAGATTACTAATTTCGCAGCTGTTTTATATAAACAGTTGTGTAACATTTATCAAATGACGAATCGCGACAATCGTAGTGGTTTATTGCAGCAAGCGTCTAGTTGTGTACTATTTCAAATTGAAAACTATCTTAAAATGAGTTTTCATGCAATTTAATTCAGTAATTATCATCGCTTTATGAAAAATGAATAAAATTTTATCTTTCATAATTATTTTATTCCGCTTCATAAAAGCTGGAAGCAAAATAATTTCTCATCTTTGAGTTATTCTCTCATCCTGCAGTCACATACACTCTACACGTGCCACACAATTAAATTTCTGCTACTTAAGCTCTTTATAAGAGACAAGTTCAAGTATAATATTATTATAATGGAGAAGCTTTCTGATGCAGCTTATTAAGTTAATTTAAAAGTAAATTAGCTCACCTAGTACTTAAACTTTGACGCTCGAAATAATAATTGTATCTTAGTTCTTTCATAAAAGAGAAATATGTATATCACTCAGTCTAATGTACTTTTAAAATTGAAAGAGCAATTTTTGCGAATTTTTTGTCTAAAATTCTTTTAGATAAAAATATTACGTATCTGAATTTTCGGTTAGGTTCAAACTCTGAATACAGAATATTTATTTTACGTTAGTGTTTTAAATGTACAGACTACACGTTGTAAAATACAAACTTATAATTAAAAGTATTATGTTAGCCATTCAGTAAAAAAACATTCGTTTATTAATGCAGGCATTGATAGTACACACTCAAACATAATAAAAAAATTTATACTATGGGCTAGCTACAATATATACACAAATAAATTTAATATTGTTTGTATGTAGGTACGTGCAACCGAAAAACGTAATCTCAGTGAAAAACTTTTATGTTATTGGATCGTGGCTTGAAACGTTATTAAACTAGAAACTGGTAAAGTTCAGAGGGTAGAATATACAGACACAAGTTCTTAGTTACTAAACAAATATACCTACACAACAAAATTGGCTTTTGTTGGCTCAACTAGATACCGGGCTGACAATGCTTAAGCAAAACACTACGTTTCATCTAGTTTTGATTAGCTTTGTGTACATTTATAAAATCATTTTATATTTATCTCAGACACGTACAGCTTAAATAAATATTATGTTAGTATATTTATTAAAGCTATAATATCTCTAATCTCTATATTGTTACCATTTGTATCTATAAGGCACATGTCTTCCCTAAGTTTTTGAATAAATACCTAAGTTATTAAGATGGAATATTGCAAAATACTTTTTCTAAATCTTTTCGCGTCTAGGTATAAAAGATATAATATACAGCGAGTAGAGTTTGTACATTACAGATATCATTACCTAAGGATAAATAATTAATTTCTCTTCTGAAAACCCAATTCAATTAACACCGCTCATTCTATATTGCCGATGTAGTTTATTTACTGTTGCCATTGACACGATTACCTTTGTTACAAATATAGCACGGTCTGTGATTCGTAGAAAGCCGTTTAATACTAAAGCATTTGTACTTTATATCAAAGTGCGGGATGTAGGCAATAACTAGTTATTAGAAAAACTGCAAAACGATTAATAAGATTACTCGTATATATATTTTTCTTTTTATACAACAATTTATATTTTAGGTTACGAATAACGAGGTTCGAATTTTTAGACGCAATAAGTTTGTGAAGTATATAAAATTAATAAAATGAAATTTAGGCCAGTCTCTGGTACTGATATTCTTTCTCAACGTTGTGACTTATCTTAGTGGAAACGTTGCCAACAAACCTCGCCTACTAGTAGCTTTATATAACTTTGTTGTCGAAACCCAACGCGCTGAGAAATTGTTTTGTCTGCTAGGCTATTATAATCTAATAAGCTATAATATTATAGATACTTATTAAAATAAATATAAAAATCAATTTTTGTATTATTTTTTATTTACATAATATTCAACAATTATATATTATCAACAAACATTAACAGATAAACTTAATAGGTACATAAACTTATCTACTATGTTTTAAGAACAGTCGGTGGGATATTTTGACATTTATTTGTGTCCCTTCTTAAAACCCCAGTGTTTGTGGTCTTCGTGTCCATCCTTCTTTCCATGATCATGGTGATGATGATGATGCTCATGATGACCACCCTCATCGTGGTGATCTTTGTGATCGTGATGGTGTCCTCCCTTCTCATGGTGTCCCTTCTTGCCATGCTCGTGATGGTGGTGGCCGCCGTGTTTGTGTCCCTTATGGAATTCTCCACCCTTCTTGTGGCCATGTTCTTCATGATGTCCACCATGATGCTCATGGTGTCCACCGTCATGATGATGATCGTGGAAATGTTTCTCCTTCTTAAACTCATCGTGTTTATGCACTCCGTGGTGTCCTTTAGTGGAATGACCTTTGTGGTAGTGACCCTCCTCATGATGTCCGTGCCCTTTGTGTCCCTTCTCGCCGTGATGGTGCTCATGATGGTGACCGTCGTCATGGTGGTGGTGCTTCTTGTGGCCACCGTGCTCATCGTGATGTCCCTTATGTCCTTCATGATGATGATGGCCCTTCTTGCCATGTTCATGGTGATGGTGTCCCTTGTACCCTTTGTGGCCTTTCTCTCCGTGGTCGTGGTGATGATCTTTGTGGTGCTCATGTCCACCTCCTTTGTCCCATTTACCCCCGTGGTGAGTTGCGGCTTCTTCTAGATCAGCTTCCCGTTTTGATCGTGAAACCTCCCGACAACTGACATAAGCCAATGCCGCCACCACGACACAACACCATAGCAAACTCCTCATTTTCCACTGTATCCGATAGATTGAAGTGACCAACTGATAATTTTGCCGGTATCTACTAAGTTTTTATACTGACTAGTTCTTTTAGTAGATTACTTGTGTAATGTCAAACACCAAGGTTGAAACTATGTCGTAGAGTCGAGATAGATACGACTGCATTGCGCAGTGGGACCCGTTGTCCGAACAAAACATTCATAAAAAACGTGCTTGTTACTAGCATCGTTGCAATGTGAACAACGCAATATTTCCCTCTGGTGGTTTCAACTCGAAATTTCTTTTTATTTTAGAACTGCCTGTTGGTGCGATGTTTTCTTAGAAATAATATGATAAATAATTGTTATGTAAAACGTACAAATAAGGGTTTATTTGCGTAATATCAATAATTAATTACGCTTTTCGTCATCCTTGTTTATACCATTCTTATTATTTATTTAAAAGATAAAAAACTGGTATACTCAAAACCACGATAAAAGTCCAACGCAAACTCCTATCTTTACAAAATACCTTATTTTTACTTTGAAAAAAATTTATAAGGCCAAATTAATGCTATCCTTATTTACGACCCGTGCATATTGTATGTTTTCGCTCACATATATGAATTATACCCCTGTATAGATTTAACCCTTATTTCGCTATTAAAAAAAACTCGATACATAAAAAAATATTATAAACTGACAAATTTTAGCCAAATCCATTCAGGTCACTGTGAGAAGGGAAACAACATTTAAAAAACACAAACAGCCTCTTATATATTATCTTTTATTATGAATAAAATTGATGAAATTTATATTATTATAAGCTTCCGTCATATGAATTGTGATGCCTATACGTACGCAGGCAGTAATTGATATATACTTAGTACTTACCTAACGTACATAATATCCATATATTGCAAAACTACGTTCGTGGCTTCTGTGGAATCAAAGAAAGGCTTTCCAAATTCAAATTTGAGAGGGTATAAAGGATATACAAAATCTTTATATATATTAAACAAAGACGGGTTTGTTACAACACTTATAACTCGAGATTGGTTAGACTCGATTCGAGCAGAATACATCTTGAAAATAATGAAAACTTTATATTTCAAACTGTATATGAAAATCCACGCTATATTTCCATTGATATTCAAATATGTTTTATGCAAATCGTTGTTAAGTTCGAGGTTTCATCAAACCTGTGTATAAATACTTGATGGAGTTATAACAATCGTGGTAAAAATAAACACAATAATGTTAACTTATTTTATTGATATAATTCTCAACAACAAATAGCAGAGTACATTCTACAAAAATCTAAATAGTTAATACGCTAAACACTTAAAATAAATTTTAAACTAAATACTCTTTATTCCATATTATATTTATTTAACAAATCACATTTTCAACTTTAAGTTGAACAAATCAATTAACTAAAGCAATTCAAATATGCTACTTATCATTCCTCATAGTGCGTAGGAAAGTGTTAAACACTTAGAAAATTCTATTTAATACATGCTTCTTCACTTCTAGGGGTTAATGCTCGACTCGCGTACTCCTGTTATTACAAATCTTAAATTTTGAGAAATAAAACAATTGACGATCTTTAATGGGTAAACATTCCACAGTTTTGATCAATATATAAAATATTATTTTTGCTTCTAATTTAGAGAACTACAATTAAGAATTAGACATGACAATGTGAGGATATATTATATAAAACAGAGGTCGTATACAAATCAGGTATGAAACGTCTTTTAGGCGAAGTTTTGATGTGATAAAACATTTTTTTTCTGAACAAGATTTTGGAATATTCCATTAATCAGCAGTTTAAAGAAAAAAAGTAAAAAACGTTCTTTTCAACAATATATCGCTGCCTGAAATGCTTAAAAATTTTGCAAATTGTATGTATTTTAAGAGGAAAAACTTCTTCTAAACGACGCCTCAGATATTACAGAGATACCAAAATATATTAACAATAACAATTATATATAAAAGAGGAAGCTTAACCTATGTGATAGCATTATGGTGTGAATTGATTGCATTACTTGTATGAGTCAGCATACAATCCGAGATCTTATATATAGCCTCACGACAAACATTATTAATTAGAAAAATACACACGTAAGGCAACAATAATGATTCCGATTGAAAGGCATTCACAATACAAAGATATTTAGTGTGTGATACAAGAAGCGATATCTCGTGACACAACGGCACATTAATCGAGATTTTTTTTTGTTATTTTTATTAATCGTGAATTAAGAGATATAAGGTATACTGAGTTATCATAGATCTTACTTATATTTTACTTTGTAACAGCATATTTTTTAGATACGATCAATGTCGTTTTTAAGATCTTAGCATTTCAAGCAATCGTGTAATGCGTGCGTCGAATATGTTTTTAACAAATAATGTAGTTAGTTTAATTCAAATTCTAAAACCCACATGTGTTAATTTTTTTCAATCTTTTCGAAATCTATTTAAAATACAACAAAGTGTATGAAAACGTGACTGACTGACTGATATCTTCGTGCTTGCTTCTCATTGGATTCGATTGTTATGAAAATCAGATATATTCTCGGCCAATAAACTTTGAACTCGACTAACACGAGGGTGAAAGTGACTTATAAAGTGATTTATTTATACTTTTAGTGTGATGTACTTTTAGTTTTAGTGTATTAAATAAGGTTCCATGGATATTATATGGATTCTTGTAATAGTAACTTTAATTAAGATGGAATCCGCGTTCGTTCGTGGCAGCCAGCAAGCGTTCTCGCAGTACTTCTTTGCAGGAGTACTCCGGCAGCTTCAAGTAATGCACACAGGTGTTCACTGATGGATAGGAGCCGTCCCCTGCATCCACCTATAAATATTGAAACGTGTTATTACTCTGAACATTTTATAAAATTAGATTTAACAAAATAGAGGGTCCACTTTTCACTTTCTCTCCTTTATGCTGTATTTTTCCCTTTTATCACAAAGCCATCCTTTATCCCGTATTTTAAAGTCGGAAACACAGTCGTGAGGAACTTAGCTACAATCAAATGCTCTGACATAAAAGGGTGACGTGATAATGTATTTCAACAAAGTAATTTTTTATCTTTATATTAATTACACTTTATATAAAACTATTCTGGTTAAGTGACCTTCTATTCCCTTCTACAAACGACATAAATTATAATAAGTATTTAGTATAAGGAATAGTGTAAGCTACCATGAGAAGGGCGTCCAGCTTGTTTCACCACTTCATAGTATAAAAACATAAAAAAGTAAAAAGTAGTGTAAAAATAGGTACCTTTCTAACAACAGTAAGCCTGGGATGCAAGTTGGCGAGTCCGCCGGGCGGCAGGCTGCTGCAGCCCGTCGCGAACTGCAGGAACGCCTTGCGCTCGCGCCACGACATCTCCACCAGCACGTCCACGAGCCGCAGGAAGCCGGGGCTTGGGGGACACGCTCAAATTAGTTTTTGTTCATTAAGTATATAAGAAAATATTAATGTCCTTACCTCTTAATAATAAACGTGTTATTTTTGCGATAAAAGTACATATAATTATAATTGTCTAGTTTTGGTTCTATTCGCGTATTATATTGTAACTATACACCTGTTTTTCTCAATATTTAATATATATGATAAATTTCAACTAAATCACTCCATTAGTTCATTATATAAAAGTATAGACAGCTAGGTAATATACAGAAGTTTAGGATTTATATTATTAGCTGTGCCTCGCGGTGTTACCCGCGTAGTTCCCGTTCCCAGGGCAATACCGGGATGTAAGCTATCCTATCTTTTAAGTTGAATTAAACTGCACACGGTGTGCAAATTTAATTTACAATCGGTTCAGTAGTTTACGAGTCAATCGCGGACAAATAACATAGTGAACATAATTTATATATATTAAGATATTATTTTTGACGACCGCTTGGCGCAGTGGTAGCACAACTACTTTCTGCGCGAAGGGTCGTGCGTGGGTTCGATCCCCACACCGGAAAAATATATTTGTAATTTACATTTGTATTTTTCTGGGGTCTGGGTGTCGCTATGTATTGTGTGTATGTATTTACATAAGAAAAGTATGTATATGTAATTTATTCCGTTATCTGGTTGCCATAACACAAGCTTCTGCTTAGCTTGGAACTAGATGGCGCTGTGTTTAAATGTCCTGAAAATATTTATTTATACAGGGTGTTTTGAAGATGAGTGTAGGCATTTAGCAGATCGGTAGGGTCCGTCCATACGATCATTTTATAGTATGGGAACTATAGTCCGATTACCTTTAGTTTTTAAGTTATGAGCAAAAAAC
>DWAJ01002677.1:0-16762 GCA_018238005.1 Eurema mandarina
AAAGACAACACGACTGGGGAACCAATCAACGCTTGCGCACCCGACGATCACGCGCCCCGCGCGCCGTGCCGTCCCCTCGATACCTTATTTTTGACTTCTGCGCAGGTTTCGTTCAGCGCTAAAGATTCGTGACGCTACTTATACTATTGTAGGTTTAATTTGAATTTTACCCCAATAACCCCTTCTAGTAATACATACAAACTTAATTTAAAAGACTTAAGACCGAAAATTTATTTCGTGAAAAGTTAATATGTGTTTTAAATTTAATTTTAACCAGCAATGGATACTTAATAACGTTAACGTCTCTTCCATGATTTATATTTTCGACTTGTTTTCTTTGGAAAAACTACCTAATGACTTGTAGAAACATTTAAAACGTGAAAAAAAAACTGTTTGTTTTAAAATTAGATAAATAATATTCGCTCTTTTAAAAAACTTGTACATTACGGACAATCCATTCTATTATAATAAATGCGAAAGTAATTTTGTCTGTCTGTCTCCATCAAGCTAAAAGTACTGAACTGATTAAAACGAAATTTGGTACAAAGATCTAGTCTACTTTTTTTAAATCAACCCCCAAAAGGTTGCGTGAGGGGTTGAAACTTTTTATAATTTTACGCTTTCACGTCCAAACTGCTCAACCGATTGTAATGAAATTTGGTACACAGATAGTCTAGAGCCTGAGATAAAACATAGGCTACTTTTTTACTGCAAAAAGGTTATAAGGGGGGAAGGTCAAAGTCTATATGAAAGCCCACGCGGACGGAGTCGCGGGCAACAGCTAGAAGTAAAATAAATTGTTTGAGTATTTCTCCAATTTTACAAGATTAACTTGATTTGTATACATACGAACTCTTTATTATTATTATGAAATTACTGAGATTATTTTACTTTCTTAGCTCACAAAATAAACCCTAGAAAACTAACAACACAGCGTTGCCAAAACGAGATAACAGAGCAAACCAATTTATATCGTCGTCCATTATAGTTAATATAGGACATTTTTTGCAATTGCAACCAGACAAGATTGACTTATTTATAAAAGACAGACTGTCCTACAGACGTCCTTTTTTCAACCTTCTTGCAAAAAATAGAAGTTCTTAATTTGACTGTACGATGAAATTTCTAACCAACAAGAAAAAAAGAGATAGTAATTTTTGTCAGTTACACGTGAATGCACCGGCAACCAATCACCTCAAGGTAAGACGTCCTAATTAGAATGTTTTTGCGGCTTCAAATTTTCGCGCTTACAACATATCTATTTAATATAATATCATTGAACGTAAACAAGTAGTTTTTTCATTAATCGTATGTTTTTGTTGGTAGTAAATTTCTTATACCAAAAACAATATCGGTGGGCTTGTGTACCTGTCATCTAGTATAAGAATTAAGACGGACCAATAATAATTAAAGGACTATCAGTTTATGCCTGTTTAGTGGACAGAGCCAAAACTACTTTACCCAAAAACTACCTTATAGAGGAGACGTGTGCCTATGATCTATACTTCGAAGAGTGATCTCTACAGACGAGTTTAGTGACATTTCGCAGTCTTCAACAACAACTAACAGCAGCCGGCGACGCCGGGGCGCCGACAGTAGGGCTGTAGGTTAAACATTTAATATGAGAAGACTAGTTAGTATCCCTTTAGCCGTATGATTTAAGAACATTATTATTCAGGGTTCGCAATAATAACCCCCTTGTGATATCTTAAAAAGTCTTATAACCCACTATGTTATGTGTAGGTTTTTGAAGTAATATAGACAAATATATTAATATTACTTAGGGATTGACTATTAGCCGATTTGAAAAAAAGTAATGTAAAGAATAAAGATGATTTTAATGATTCTAATGATATATAATATAAATACAATAATGGCATCGATTAAGACGTTACGTTTTAAATGCCAATTTATTGAAAAACTTTTGTAACTTGAATGTTTTTAGGGAACCTTCATTGTAAATTAATAATAAAATACCTAAGCATGAACTTAAAGCATTTATTAAATTATCAAAAAAATCGTAAGACAGGCGACAAGTCTTATTGATTACAATAATTTCCGCCGGCCGGAGCGAAAGCTTTGATTTCATTTCCACCCCTAAGCGACTTGGCGCCGATGTGTCGCCGGCACTTGTTGCTACGTCTGAGCGCCACTACGCGCTACACGCATCCTCTAACACGCCATCCCCTACAAGCTACACTCAGAACAAGCTCCTTTTAGTACTTACTGACTTGACATTAGATCAGTGTTTAAATATTCCTAAAGATGTGAACATTTTTAACCAATCTCCTTAAATCATAAATAAGTGCAAAAAATATCAAAAATTAATATACGAACAGAATTGAAAAATAGGTTTATTTAATGCTATGATATTTTCAACATTTTAATATTTTAAAACATAGTTCTCAAATAACTATGTACAGTGATTACGATGGTTCTACGAATGCGTGTATCATTTTTTGAAACATATCGAAAGTTCTGGAAAACGAGAGGAAAAATGTGAAACTCTGCCCAATTGGAGTAAAGTAAGTATTTATTGTTCATTACATATTATATTATTGGTATTTATTATTATTAGTTTTAGGAGTAAATTATGAATGTATGAAATTGTTTCCTTATTGGGCTAATACCCACTTCAGCTTAAGTAGGCTTTTGTTCACACTTATATCGAATAATTAAACATGTATGTAACTCAGCTTTTGTTTTATACGACTATAAGCAAGGATTGAAACTGTGAACCGACTCTTAAATGCAATTTATTCATAATTAATCATCCAAACGCTAGCCACAGTTACAGCGAGCGGTTAGCACACCTGTCCCACCGAAAATAAATAATGGCTTTAATCGTAGATAAATTTATAGATTAGATCGACTTTACTGGATTTTATGGATCATTATTCATTTAAGTGTAAAATTTCGGTCAAAATAAAGTAGCTTTCTTCCAAATCAATAAAGGAAACTAGTTTTGTCTGAGCCATGAATCACTATGATCACTTGTAAACATATTCAGAAATTACTCCTGGGTTAAAATATGTAATTAAAAAAGGTGGAGAGTGGATAACACCGAGCTTATTTGGATCTAACTTTCTGGATCATCCTGCCAGCAGCCTGATCAACACCTGATCCCCAGCATCGACCAGACCACAATGTATGGTCTGGGCAATTCCTCTGGAAAAAAGTTTTCCTTTTGGTTACAAATCCACCGTATTCAATAGATTTCAAGAAAGCAGTGGTTTTCGTTGTATTATTAGTGTATTTAATACACAGAGTGCACAGAACACGATTTTTTTAATGGCATCCATAAGAAAACTTTAGGTATTTAAATGTACTATTTATATCTTGTCCGAAGTCGGATTTTTATAATTCAATCAAGACTTGAAGAGGAGTGTTCTGATCCCAGGGTTGTCAGGCAGCAATGGGTGTCCGTAACGCAGTGAAGCCGCCCTCGCAGACGGCGTACTTCGTGGCGCTGGCCGGCATCCTGGGGCTACTGCTGCTGCTCTGCTGCTATTTTCTGTACTTCTGTGTGAGACGCGTCAAAGGTATGTGGTCTGCTCATGTAGTGCTAGGCAACACTTTAGTAACATACAGATTCTTTCATATATATACAATGTTGTTTTAAAGCTTTTGCATGTGACAAACAATTGAAGAAGTGTTTTCGTCGTATGTTGACATAATTTACTAAAAGCCTGGTAGTTGTAGGCTTATAAAATTGATGGGAACAAGGTGTATGCTTAGAAATAAGTTCAAAGGTATTCTGAGCGTTGCATTTGCTGCCTGAAAAACAAGTATGGGAGAGTTATTGCCGCTCTATCCGAAAGTCAATGTTACTTGTATCGAATAGTAAATTGTAAAAATATATGAAATTCTTTTGCCATTGTGAAGCTACACCATCCGAGAGATGTTGATTGTTAAAAATATTTAAATATAAACATTAAGTTAATAAATTGTGTGTTGTAGAGTTGTCACGTCAGGGTCTCCCGGAGCCGGTGCAGTCGGTGCGGCCCCCGGCGCCAACCGCGCCGCCCGCGCCCCTCGAGGCGGTGCCCTACCCCGTGCAACCCGGTCAGTCTTACCTCTTGAAACTATTTGTCCGTGTATGCTTGTAGTGCCCATTAAAATCATTAGGTACAAAAAAGTAATTTAAAACTGGCTGTATTTCTGTTACCTTTTAGACCGTTTTCATGTTTATTTGTAGGCTTTAAAGCTTTCAAATTAAATTTTAATTCTTAGACATATAATAGATTCTATGAGAAAACCATACATGTTTTTTATTCGGCTTTAATATTAATGGATTATATTGTGTATCCCCCTCCCCTCGAAAGGCGTCCGCGCGAGCGCGTCGGCGATGGCGCGCCTGTGCCAGTCCCCTCGCGGGCCGCTGTCCCCCGCCCCCCGCTCGCCCCGCTCGCCCCTCTCGCCGCGCTCCCCACTGTCGCCCGCGCACTACGCCAAGGTGCCGCGGGGCACCTACACCGGCCCCTACACGGCGCCATACACGGCACCGACGCGACCGTGCGGTAAGGACCTTAGCTAACGAACGTTTATGCGTCACGGCTGCCTGTAAACTTTTTATGTAATAGTTGGTATAAAACAAGCATTGCCCGTCTGTAGAATGAACACATTGAGAAACTAATCTATCAAGGACATCGGTAAACATAATTTACAAATCTGTTTAGCTATATTATAGGTAATTGTTATGACGATTTTTTAAGTATCTAAGAGATAATCGTAAAGTTTGGGATTGGAATATTATCTAAGATTTTTTTAATTGTTCTGTTCCAATAACATCGCTCTCGAATCAAAATTATTGATTATTGTAAAGTTGTACCCTATTTACACGACACTTTGAATTTTAATGTTTAGCTACTTAATAGTTGTACAAAACCTCGTTTAACTTAACCTACAACACCTACAACGTAATTCTTCTTTCAGCTCCAGCTACCCGCTCAAACTCGCTAGCTCACACTCGCACCGTGCACCCCTGTACCACCTCCCCTGGCAGCAGAGCCCACACCCTGCCACCTCCTACCATCATACCTCCCAAGGCAACACCAGTTACTAACCATGCCCCCACGTCACCAGCTCCGAGAAGAAAAGAAGAAGTAGTGAGAAGAAAGAAGACAAGTACGGACAGCAACGGCGTGGCTCGGAAACATCTGTCCGCTCCCCCACAGATTGTTATCGATACTCGTTAATCTTAATATATTAAATTATTACGTGGCACGTTGTTTGTCCGCGATTGACTCCTAAACTACTGAACCGATTTTATTATGACATTTGCACACCCTGTGCAGTTTGATACAACTGAAAATATAGGATAGATTACAATTTATTACATGCATAATATATCCGAGAGAAGCCGGGGCACATCGATTGTATAATATATAAAAGCAAGGATATATACCTATATTTGTGCATAAAAAAGTTAATTTTTCAATTCTTCTTGATCGTAAAAAATATGACAAAAATTTATTCTATTATACGCAACTCTTTATCGTATAATAAACGGTATAAAAGTCGCGGTAAAACAGAATATCGTTATTAATATATCAGAAATGTAATGTTCATTAATAAAATCCACATTTCGCATTTTATATGTTCAATAAAACAATAATAAATTTGCTTAATGTCAAGCGACAGTTGATGAAGATTTGATATAAAATAGTCCAATCCAATCCTTGATAGATAAGCAATTTAATGATATAAGACGTTACAGACATAATGCAACAGTTATAAACCTAAATCACTTTTATACTCACACCATTTATAAATTGCACAAGCAGTGCCAAATATACTGAGGACTTTTCTACATCGTCCAATTACTGTAACTATTATACATTTTTCTAATTTAATATTATACTAGAATAAGTAGATTTATTTACACTTTACACTCCATAGCAATAACTATTTAACAATAAAAAAAAGAGATTTAGTTGTCAGACCGCCAGGCATCGAAGGCATAGATTTTATTTTTTTCTCGAAAACATTAGTCTATTAGGTACTACTTGAATTACAAATAAATAATACTATTACAAGAAATAAAAAAAAATCTCTTCGCTACGACAATATCTAATAATATTAAACAAGACCAAGTTTTAGACCTATATTGATTTTAAATAATTAAATAGCGGAAAAAATGCTGCCATAACTATTCTTACCTCTTTTTTTGAATATTAATATTACAACATAATATGTAAAGGCTTCCGTCCGTTAACTTTCCCTGTATTTTGATAATTGCTTCTATTCCAATGTAAATTATAATTATTAATGTATCGTTTTTTTTATTATTGTATTATAACTATTATATATTAACTATAATATGTTGTAGCGACGCTTTGACATTAAAGATATGTAAATATTCTTACGTATCCCACAACTGATGGTAAAAAGTGCCAACCAAAAAGTGGGAGAGCTGGGAATCCCTTATTTTTAAATATTTACCTCATATTTAAGATTAAAATTATCTTTGCTACCAAACAACGAAGTATATAGCTAGTGCCAAATAATATGTAAGAAAAAACTGAGTATGTAGAAATTGTATTATTTTTAAATAGTAAAATTAAGATATATCTTTACATATAAAAAAATATATTATATCTCATGTATAAAAATCAATAATTGAAAATTCTAGTCAAATTAATTAAAATTAAATTAAAATGTCTATATATCAATTTTTCCGCAATCAATAATTACCTAGGTATATAATGATAAAATAATATTCGTATTAAACTAAGAGTTTGTATGTTTGTAAGCTTTGTGAATTGAAGATTTCGGCAATTTTTCTAATAAAAGCTTATCGTTATATTTAAAGACTTTAATTTGACCCTATTTTAATATTTAGTTATTAAAGGATAAAGACTTGAAAAGACTCAATGGCCCTCAACCTGTAGCTAGTTTGTAGACGTGTCATACATCAATTAATTACATGGTGCAGTCAACTGCAAAAGTATATTAACATATTCAATATTACAAAACATCTTTACATAACGCAACATATTGGTTAAATTGATGTTTGATGTTAATGGATATAAATAAATGTAATTTGTAAATAATGAATTTTTTGTTTAAAAAATTTCTTGATCGAAATTCAGCATAATGTGAACTATATTACCTACGTTTTAATACGTCTATGTTACCAACCATAATCAAACAAATTCAAAGTTCCATTATCAAAGGAGCCTCCGAAGTAAGGTTTCATGATACGCAGTAGATGCCATCTGGCAGGCAAATTTTTAAACATTTTAGGGTAAAAGAAAAACAAACACATTGAGTAAGCGATAAATTTTATTTAAACCTAGACAATAACATTTGAAATTCACTTACCATTCGAAAAATACTGACTCTCACTAAAAATATTTCCACTCTTTCCAAAATTATACATTTAGTACCTATATCAAACTAACGCCTTCAAACGTGTAGGCACATACTATTACAAATGAACATTAAAGCACGAAAAATACATATAACGCAGAAATTGCAAATATTTAATTTATAAAAATACAGACACACTTTATTCATTCAATATATATTTTTATTATATATCAAGTTTCTTTTATTTAATAACACTATTTGAAATTGACTACTAATTAACAGATTATTTATTATTTGTACATGACATTTAAATGGACGATTCTTTGTTACCAGGGCAATACCGGGGTAGTCAGCAATTCTGTATTACCCCTAAGCTCTAAAAATGCATAATCATACGTATAGCTAAGCTAAATCCATTCAGTGGCTTTGGCATAAAAGAGTAAGAAACATCAAATAAATAGCATTTGTTAATTTTTATGGAGATTATTTTAACACCAATTAATTAATATTAATTAATTATTTTAACAACAAATTAACTCATTTCATAGGTACGCTCCAAAGCATCACTTGCTACATAAATGCTTGTTAAATAGTTTTCAGAATATAGCACAACAATTCGTTATTTATTCATGTTTATCTAATAAAGTTCATTTACCGCATTGACATAGTATTACATATTACCTACGAACATTGAATATAATATAAGCTAAGTTACAATATACTTTTAAATTTTAACGTTTTAAAGCGGCTGATTATCAAGGCATTAAATGCATTACATATTTACATACAACAGCCATTAAACATACTTTAAATTGTTCTATACTCCAATGGATGTATTTATAAAAATTGCACATCTTTATCTATTCAAACAACATACTAACTATGACTAGTATAGTAGGAAACCCTCACCTAGATATTAAATATCTCTATAATGTACGTTAATTTAGATTTTTTTATCAAAAAATATCAGTAAATACAAAATCAGGAATATTTATTTTTAAGAAAATTATTACAGTTTTTATTTGCATACTCACTTACATCTAGAAATACTGAGTAAAGTAAAAATATATTATTAATATTTATATTTCCATATATTACTTTTACGGCACCTACCGCTACGTTTAAGCGGCACCTTATTCATTCAAACCGTTTGTACAAGACAATACTACGGTTTAACCAATTATTATATTGTTTATCTATTAATCAACTGCTTAAATTCTATTCATCATTAACTTATTAAATAGCGGTTTCTTTTCTGTTCATGGCCCGTTCCACCTCGTGGTAGGCGGGCGGCACCTCGTTGCACGCTTCCAGGTCAAAATCAAGGTCACTTTCTGGAATCCGTGTCAATATGTGTTTATATTAGTTTATGTGTCAATATATCTAAAACTATTTTTTTTAAGTCAGATGTAAGGCAGGCAGCTATCTGAGAAGCTATTCAACTTAGAGAAAAACTTTGAGAAGTGAAAATTATAGTATTTGGAAGGATAAATGGAAATTAGTTCGAAGCATAAATTTAATGAATATGATTTGTTTTCTAGCTTCTGGCTATAAAGACACAAAATTATATAAGGCCCAACCAGACAGAGCTCCAGACTGCGGTCTCATAACGGGCGCGAGCACATCTCCGGCGCTGGCGTGGCGGGCCCGCACGAACACGTCCTCTTGCAGCCAGCTCGCTGGTGAGGACGTGGCCCACGTCTCCTCTAGGTAGCTGGTGTCTGACTCGTAGCCTATGGCCTCTGAAATTACCATATTATCAACTATCAGAGTTATTTGCCGGTTCCTTTCTGTAGATTTGTAGTACCATGACGATTCAAAAGTGTTACTACAAAATGTGTTTAATGAAATGTTTGACTTTGACTTTGACTATAATATAAATCCGAATTTAGCTATGTTCTTTCTATAAATTATGTTTAATTGAATACTAACTTTAAATTAAATCATTAAGGGCTGTTAAAGCAAGTAAAATCTTAATATCTCACCAACAGAGGGCGGCGGCACAATCGTTCCGGGAGCATTATTCAAGCTGGAGCGAGACTCCACACTGTGATGGATCGCTCCTGACCGATCTAACTCCACAACCATCGGCTCTTCAAACCTGGACACCTTGAATTCTTCCACCGGCACTAATGTCTGCTTTAATCGTTCTTTACATTTTATTATCTCATTCAGAGATTGTTTAGTTTCTTTTGGCTTGCAAACCTTCAACTTATCTTTACCGTCGTCGGAATCAACTGTTTCTTCCCTTATTTCGGGAACCTCGTTTTCACCGATATAGAATGTAGAGTCAGTTTCAGTTGCGTCATAGTCTTTGATATCATCAGTGGCTTCCGCGTTCTTCTTTCTTGATGATTTTATATTCGTGTAATGTTTCTTGCAAGACCGAACTATTTGCTGGTCGGTTTGAGGGGTTTCGTTGGGTTCATCGGAGTCAGGAGTGATGGTCTTGGTAGCGGAGATGGTATCGCCATCCGGTTTAAGAGGAATGTAAAGCTCTTTGGTAGAACGTTCCCAGTCTCGTCTGTGAATGACTTCGTCGATGACGCTGGGCGCGGAGTGGTAGCGACCGTCCACGTCTGTCGCTTCCAACTGAGATTTTCTTCGGCTTCTGATGTCTTCGTGACTTTTATGCGCTGATAGAGTGTTTTTTACGCTACCTGTAACAATTTATATGAATAAGCACAAGATTGTATTAAGTGTATAGAATCTTATGTTAATTGATTTTTTATCCCACAATTATTTTTAGCGAACAAAGACTATTATAATCCCTGTACTGAGTCAAGTCAATCTAAATCTAAATGTAAAGAATCTTCATGAAATGATTTTTATTTTTATTTATAGGTATATAATTACTAAGCTGTCATTATAATATTATACTTTCTCTACTTTTTGACAAGAAATTCCTAGTTATATGAAAAATATTATTACATAATATTTATAATGTTGTTATCTCACCAGATGTGCCAGGCAGGTGGAGGGAGACGGCGCTGCTGCCGAAACGTCTTCCGAAGAGCTCATTAGATCTGCGATGGCTGCTCGATTCTACAATCATAATGTGACATATTATATGACGAAAATATATTTTGAGAAACAATTGAAGTATTTTTTCAAGTGCTACCTAATACTAATTTAAAGTGTTAATAAACTTACCAGTAGTAATAACTGGTTTTTGAGGATGTTTCCCAGAACTCGTTTCTGAAAAATTTTGCAGTAAAATATTTTATTCACTGTTACGAGTACTACAATTAGTGAGCGTGCCACTGGTTACCGCCTTAGCAAGCTTTGGAGGAGACGTACATAGTATCACAGTAGTGGCTTTTATACTACTTTTGATAATCAGATCCAATATATTTAAACATATCTTTAAAGCTTTTATTTTCTCGGTTAATACGCTACAATGTTAGATACAAATGAATTATGAGAAACACGTTACGGATATTTTTTAAAGCTTAATGTAAAAAGTAGTATGGAACCTTCAGAGAACCGTTTCGCCCTTCTTTTGAAGCTTCACTAAAACTTGAAAGTACGCAAGATAAACGTAGAAGTGAATTCCTTTAGTTAGCTACGTATTATCGTGTGTCCTTTACGGCTAGTAAGGTGGTATCTGGTGGTACCTGAAGTATCATCAGGCCAGCAGCAGAGCCAGCAGAGCAGCAGCAGCGGCGTGCAGACCTCAGCCGCGAGCACCACGCCCGCCCCGCCCAGAGCACTTGCACCCATACTGTTACATACAATAGTATTATTTAATTATTATTAATTTCACTGAGAGAAGATCTCTGCCGGAGGAAGAGATCTCTGACGGAGATAAGGTCGCATACAATTAATAACAGTGAACAAAAACTGTACTAGGATCCTAGAATTAAAAAGATGTAGTATCTTTTTTATTCTTTAGGTAGCTCAGTCAGGGATCATTAACAAAATATATGTATGCCTCGGTACAAAGCTACACAAGATCTTATGGTCAATTTAAAAGTATTACACTTTCCATTATCTATTATTTCTTGTATAGACCCAATGTATGCTTAGATCTTTTGAAGTACCCAACAGTTTTGATCCAGTGTTTTCTTTTAATAAACAGCTTTAATACTAGTTGTTAAGTATTTTAGTTTGCATTCTTCAAAATCAAGTTAAAAATTGAGCATAATTTATAAAGCGAATTCAATAGTTACTGAGAATAAAAATAACTTACCCTATTTTGTTGCGATTTATCCTTTTGCAGAAATTATTTCAAAATAATCATTTTACACGTTAAGTCTTACTTTCCCTTATAATGAAAAAATTACATAGTGTTAGAAAACTATATTGTTTGTGTGTGTGTGTGTGTCTGTGCGACGCCGAGCGTACACTCAGTGTGTCGACGGTAACATCAAAAGAAGTGTCGCTTTGTACCAGCGATACACTGGGCTCAATATATTATCACAAAATAAAACAATGAAGAATATTTTTTTATTCATTAGCTAATAAGCTCATCTGGCGAATATAACAGTAGGTATTCTAGTAAATATTCGTTATACTCACAATCATCCACGAGCTTAGTTCTTTTTCATTTAAGTACGATGTAGTAGAAAGGAAAAGGGTATGTTTTAAGCAATCAATATTGTTTGTATTTTCCTCTCTTGCTTTGTACTTCGGCGAAAGCTACAGAATTTTGGAGCCCTTAGGTACCTAAATACGCGTTAGTCATTTCGTTTATTTATTATAACTTTTTTCATCCAAAATATTAACTTGTAAAAAATTGTCTAAATTCTAAAAAAGTCTCAAATTATGTCTTCTGTCTTAAATTATGCCTTATGTACTTATTCTTGAAAAAATATCTCAATCGTTATAAATAAGGGAGGCGGCGTAAAATTTGCTTTATATACCTGTGTCTATACGCATTCTTGCCTTGTAATACATTTCAAAAGCTTCTTTGGTATTTTTACTGTAGATTAAATACTAGTTGTACTAAAATCTCTCATTGTGTAGCAACTTGTGCGGCGCCGGAGTGTCGCGCATCGATTGCAGCCTCCCGCCCGCCCTAGACACCTCCCTCCCATCACTCCTTCCTCCCTACCTCCCTTCCTTCCCCGCCTCGCCATAACCCCGATCATTTTGGCAGTTTCTACTCTGGGTGACCTTATTTTATAGGTTGTCAAAGGTTATGGGTTTTCTGACTTGGGCTAAATTTTATCAACGAATAATATAAAATGTATGTAAAACAAGATAGTTGCCCAACTGCTTCAGTAAATTACTTATGCATATTCAGTTATACAAATGGGCAACTACAATGTTTTTTTATACCTTTGTTAGAATTAATCTATAATAAACTTTTTATGGGTCTGAAATTAAAGTGTCAAAACCATAACGATTATATTTTGTGTTAACAACTGTTTTCTTTAACGAATATTAATTGCCTTAGTATTTTTTGTGACTTTGTTTGAGTTTAATTTAATTTTCTTGAGTTCATCAACATAAAAATCAGTAGAATGTTAGATTAACGTGATGCTTTTATTTTAGCTTAGGTACTATTTATTAGGTTAAATTAGCGGGCGATAGTACATAATCCTTTTGTAGAGTCGAATGAGCCGACATTGAAAATAGAGTCATTTAACATACAACTCGTACTTTGTACTGATATTTATCTCTTTTTTTATAACATAGGTGTCAACAAGCAGGCGAACCATCTGATGGAAAGTGGTCATCGCCGCCCATCATCAACACTTGACAAATCTGGAGTGGGTTGCCGACCTTTTAAAAAAATGTAGAGAGCTGATGCCATAAGGTGGTGGTATCTAGGAAACAATACTTCACTAGTTCAAAAACTTGTAATTATTGTTTTCCTATTGACTACATAATTGAAGTGTAATTTATTTCATAATAGCAACTTAAAAAAATATTGTCAAACAGGAGATTGTTGAAAAGCAGGTGAAGCCGCGGGTCACGCTGGTAGCACAGGTCTAGTGTTATAAACTATGAGTGTTTTCCAATTACAGAGCATAGTGCGACATTTCGATCAAGGTCAATTTAAAGAAAAAACATTTGTTATATTTTCTGTTACTGCATATTATGTATTGCACTACTTTTGAGAATGCTCGATATATGAATTAAGAAAGCTGTAGTTGAAACATTCAAAGTTAATTATGCCGCATAATGCGCTCTAGTGCTATAATTGGAAGACTAGACTAGTGTCGGTGTGTCGTTCGGCGCGCATGCGCGGCACACCCCTCGCGCACGCGCCAAGCCCACGCCCCGCTGCGGGCCTGGTACACGCGCCCGACACCGACCACAATATGGATTTAATTCGCGTGTGTTTCCGTGTTTGTTATGTGCTGTAAATAAACATAGTAAGTGCTCACTTTATAGTATTAATTTCTATGTATTAGTAACGGTTAACATTGAATAGAACTCATTATTCAAAAGTTAACTGATTAGTTTCTTATTGATATAGTTTTATATCTAGAATTTATGAAGGGTAATAATTAATCATTGTAAGATAGAACTTACAATTGATTAGTGAATTTCTCTAGCCGAGATATAAAGTCATAGCATTTTCGAGAGCATTTTCCAATTATGCAAAATAATATTGAGTATTCATTTAATGACCTTTTTTGATAAACAACGAAAGAAAACGCCTTTAGTATAAAGTTAGGAACGTTATGTTGGCTGGTCCGTGTCATAATCTCTTTTAATAATTAAAATAAAATAAAGCCTATATCATTTCCTACTCTCAATAAAAAAAGCATATGTTACGTCCAATAAATAATTAAATAAATGAATAATACAAATTGTGTTAGTTATTTTTTTTAATTTAAGATTTTTTTAAGCCCGATTTTCCTAGGGAACAGTTATTGATAAAATATCCCTAAGAACGGTTGCTAAGCAGCAAATGACACAATATCTGCTGACATAATAAACCAGTGAGCATAAACGGTAAACATTGCAACATTCGACGCGTTTCTGCATAATCGCAACACATACATACGAAACTATCTCTTGTTACCTTCCAATAGATATTAAATTCAATCAGCAATGTTAATGGATTTTTACACGCGAAATTTGATTAAGGGCATTAAATTCTGCATCGTAAAGACTTTAATTCTGTTTTGTGAGTGAAAACTTGGTGATATACTCGTACAAGTTGTACAGTTATTTTGAATTTAAAGTAAATTTGGTACAATAAAAAAAAAATTAAACCATATGTGATGTAAAGGATTAGTTATTGAAGTTTCCTTCAAGTTAATTAATTATTAATGCAATGAAGCAATAAAAAGGAACATAATTATTTAAACATGGTGGGTATTTTTTTTCTGTAAATTGATTACATATTAAACATTTATAAAGTGAATGGTGCCGTATGTCGGTGTGGTGGCGAGTGACCGTTAGATGGATTCGCCATTTAATTATATTTAATTACGTTGCGTGACTAGATTTATCTCTTATTACGATCCGATGTTCAATAAACGTCATAGATCGACGGAGAACATTTCATATCTATACAAATATCTGAGACAAATATATTAAGCTGTGTAGATGTCTGGATTATGGAAATGCGGGTGAAACTTGGCTTGTTAAACTTATGTCTATTATATATAAGGACATTATTGTTTTTATATAAATAACTAAGTACATACAATCATCAATATTAAACAGTTCAATTCCTCAATGTACCTTACATATTTGCCAAAGCCCAAATACATCTAATAGACAAGGAGGAATCAAATGTCGATTCTCTCTTTTCTATTTTATTGCCTGTACGTTTCTGTATAGACATACATAACATAACACAACATAGCATTTCAGCATAGTACTACTACTAGTACGTAAGAAATTTTAAATAAATAATACAATATGAATATGGCATATAAATGACTGCTCCAAAATTACACCATTGTTAAGTACAAGTTTCAAGATGACCACGTACGTGTCTTAATATTGAACGTGACAACTTTACAGGGCGGTAAAAGGCGCGAAAACTGATGATCATAGTATAAAACTATTATATTATATTCAGAATCATTGTCTGTTGGCAACCTACAATCGTCGTCGTATTTCAGATGCAGCCGTCCCCCAAGCCCATGAAGGGCGGGCTGGACCCGTACCGCATGAGGCAGCGGCCGCTCACCGTGGAGGAGATAGCGGAGATCGCAGCGCACCTCCACATCGCGCACCTCACCGAGCTGCACCGCCTCCGGGACCTCCAGCGCCGCTTCGACTGGCCGCTGCGCCAGGACCACGTGCAGTACGTGCCCAAGCCTAGGAAACAACTCAGGTAGCATTGCCTGGCCTAGAAGTTAGCGTCAGTCAGACAAAGTTTATTGTATCAGTCGCAGAGGAGTCGGGAAGTGCCTCTAACTCCATGGTAGGGGTCTGCATCTCTGTTCTTGCGGTATGATGGGATGCCGACACACTCCGCTTCGCTCAGTGCAAGGGATACCCGCTAGCTACTTAGACTAAATCCGATTATCTGATTAGCGGATTAGTCGTGTGTCAAGTATCAAGAAATACGAACATGTTCGCTCGTGGGATTATGACATACATGACACTGGCAGTACAGACGCGGTTTTACTCTGACAAACCTATGACGCTATAGTTATGAAAATAACAAATTTACTTTTTATTAAATTGAAAAAAAAAATGTAGGACTCATGTCATGTCTTTAGATCGTATGAGGCTGGTTTGTACAGAGTTTCGGTATTCCATGCTGACCCATTTTTTCTGCCCAAATTTCTTCCTCGCTTTATTCTTCTTTATCATAGATACTCCACTTTCCACATCTAAAGACTGACAACATAAAATAGACAAGGCTCTTAGTTTTGCGACTGTCGTAGATTAAAGATTGTTAACAATCGAACCTTCTGCTCATGTGAGGTCCAATATTTCTAAATTCCAGACTGAACAGCAGACTGGACCACCTGCCGAACCCGGCGCTGGTGACGTGGCGGCCGGTCGTGGTGCCCCGCAACCTGCAAGAGCTTTTTGACACTGTGGTCAGTTTTATAGTTGTTACTAATCACTTTAGAATCAATCTCAATTATAATATTACGAGTTTTTCTCTATAAAAAATCAAATAAGAGCTTATAATAGTTATTTTATGTATCCTATTGTTTTATGGCTTTGATAAAATACTACACTACAATATCATAGTACCCTTATTGTTACCAAAGGTTGACAAGTTTTGAAATCTGCGAATTAACGAAATTACCAGAAACAAACACTGTAAGCATGACATGGCTGAAACATTGTGAAATGTTGTTTTATAAGAGATTTTAAAGTTTACATTTTGTATCCTCTCGGGCATCGTTCTCAAAATATTTATATGGTTTCCTGGTTAAGACTTTGGAATCTGTATACATATATACTATATCGTATCGTATACAATGTATCAACGTTCCAGCCAAAGCCTCAAACGAACGTGAGCGGCGAGGGCGAGGGCGGCGCGGGCGGGGCGGGCGGCGCGGCGGGCGCG
>DWAJ01002678.1:0-16761 GCA_018238005.1 Eurema mandarina
TACGTCTACGTCTACGTCTACGTCTACGTCTACGTCTACGTCTACGTCTACGTCTACGTCTACGTCTACGTCTACGTCTACGTCTACGTCTACGTCTACGTCTACGTCTACGTCTACGCCTACGTCTGCGTGTACGTGTACGTGTACGTGTACGTGTACGTGTACGTGTACGTGTACGTGTACGTGTACGTGTACGTGTACGTGAATGTGTATGTGTTTGTGTGTGTGGGTGTGTGTCAGAAGAATCCAAATTAAATACATACGTTGCTGTCCACGCTTCTTACGGGACGACTCCTGCGAGCTGGTAATTTCGCTGGCCTACAATTAGAAGAATATTAATACTCAATATTATAGGTACTTCTAAACATAAGAAAAATTAATTATTTAAATATAAAATAAAGAATTCAAGAAACCTCAACGATAAATACCATACTAGGTCATTTGAGCTGCCGCCATCTTAGATTTAAAATTTTAACAAACTGTATATTATAGCTAATAATTTGCTTTGATCTTCGAGACGTGTCACTTTATTTACTTTTAGACCTAAAGTGCTTTGCAAGTCAAATAAGTACAAATAAAACGAAATGGGAACGGAATTTGACCTAGGAAACCCTCCTTTGTCCAAAAAAGTTTAAACTAAAAACTAAATATACTAACACAACATCCACTTCAGACTTCGACTTCTGACTTAAATCCTCCTTCAATCTATCCGTGATTGTTCTAAGCTTCCTTTGAACCCAATCTTTGGACCTCACTAGAGCGTTTCTATAGTCGTACTTTGCAAAATGTTTTCCCCTTATAACATTGTCCAGATAATCAACCTTCATTCCATACTCATCATCATCGTACAGATCATTCCAGAATATAAAATTATTGCCCGGTACACTTCTCTTGACTAGCGTTCGGTTTTTGTTTTGACCACTAATCTTCTTAGTCGCGTTCACTCTTGTTTTGTTTATCGTAGCTAACGTTGCGTTTTGAAGTCCTGCATTTTTATTAAACAGTTTTTAAACGAATTATCTTTATAAGTACATCAAGGCACCAAAAAGATCTCTTAAGATATCTTAACCTTTTTGGCGTCTATATTGACGAAGTTTATTCATAAGTATTTATAAAATTTTGTCAAAACATATCAATATTCACTGTGGCAAAATATAGAAGAGAACTATCACTATGTTATACGGCAAAATTAAGAATTGAAGTTAAGTATCTAACTTGACTCAACGCACTATGATAAAGCCACTTTTCAATTTGGTCACGTTACCAGCTGTCAAGTGTCAACTGTCACAACGTGCGTCATAGTATTTGGTACATTTGATTAAAATTTTATATCGCCTTAATAAAGAAACACAGCGTTATTAAGACAAATAAGAAAGGCTACGATACATTTTATAAATATCATATTTATCCATTATAGTATTTTAACGTACTATTTAACTAATTATATATTAAGTTCAGTTCCATTTCCTCACCGGTACTATTCGAAGCTACACGTGCTTCCGTTGCGACGGTAGCGTTATCATCAAGCGCCATCAGCACGCGCGACCTGTGGCCGATGTTCTCGATCATATCCGCATCGTACATCGGGAACGACAGCTCACTTCTATTGTTATTCAAATCGTCCGACTTGGATCTATAACAATTAGAAAAATTTCAAATGCTCATAAACGATGTTTTTAGAAAAAGTTGGTTGAGATTTTTTAATTATGATTATAAGCCGTTTATGACTATTCTCAGTGACGCACAAAAATAGTTTGTAAGTTTGTTGTTAGGCTTAAATTATTTGCAACTAGCCGTCGTATTTGTTAAATTCTTGTCGTAAATGCCAATACAGCCCAATTAGTGTGTATGACGCACAAAGATTTATTTCAAAGAATAACACAACATTTTTCTGAACCAAAGGGAAGATCTTCGACCAGTCTCGAACAAGGTCTCGAGGTTCTAAATGGTTCGATGTCGACAAGTTTTATATATGTTCAGTTTCAAACGATTATCATAAGCCTAATCTTTCAATGTTAATGCTACAATTTTAAATGGAAAATCTTATTATTGACTATTAAAATAAATGAAGTGTTTTAGTATTTTTCAATCTTTTATTTCTTTGTAGTTTAATTAAAATTACACATACTTACATATTATTGACGACAGTATTACTGCTTTTCATTTCTCCCGACAACTGCGCCATTGAGAAAAACCAGTCAGCTAATGTACCCAGAAATTCTCCGATATCAAAGCTCGTTGTTTTATTAACTAATTCTATTTTATCTTTATTTATTTTTTCTTCTTTATGCTTTATAGAACCCTCAGTAGAATTAACGTCTTCGTTATTATCTTCTATAGATTTAAGAGACCTTAATGGTTTCTTTATAATAAAATTAAAATGCTTCCCACTTTTATTCGGTTCAAAAATTGATTCTAATTTTAGATTATCAATTAGTGCGTCTTCATCAATAGATTTCAAACTGCGAGCTGGTTTCTTTAGAGTGTAAACCAACCTTCCATCTGTCTTAGCACTTTCTGCATGTAGACTGTCATCTACATTTGGGGATATATCAGATTCTATTTCTGCTTTGTGAGATTTTGGAGGCACGGGGTGGGGGCTCGTTTTGCAGGGTTTGACGAATTTGATGTGCTTCCTCATTGAATTGAGCAGAGTTTTAACTTCATTCTTTTCAGTTATCGAGGGCATTGTTCCTGGCTTGTATTCGAACCTGACGCCTTCTGGGTCTAGAATTTCTGTAAACATTGAATTATGAAGGTTACTTAGTAAAATGTACATACACTACGAACGAACATACATTAAACACATTATAATATTATGGTTCATGTGTTTTTTTCATAATATCAGAATGATTAAAGTGGTACTTTTTGTTACCTACCAAAGAAATACACAAATTTTTATCAGATTTCTAAAAGGACTGATTATTATAGTATTTATAATAGTATATATCATACTATCTAGAGCACTAAACAAACTTTTTATGCGATGACCAAGTCAATATATTTATTTAAAACATTAAAACATTGTTCCCTATAAGACTTAGCCAAATAAGTCAATTACATGTCAACAAGTTATATTCTACATAGTTTGTCTTAGGACAAGTTAAAGTAATGCAACTTAATGATAACCTTTCTTATTTCTCTCCATCGGCCCACTGGGAACGCCACCTCTTTCGAAGATCTTAAAGCCTTCCTCGGGTTTGTCCGATCCTTTAGTGCTGGCACTGTTAACGTCTTGCTTGGCGTCTAGCACGCCGTAGTCACTGTACGCTTGGGCCATATTTACGAGTCTACAAATATTTAATTTAGTATGAGATGAAAGCCTGAAAGACTGAATTAGATCGGCGAACCGACAACTATCGTCACGTAGTGGCATCTCATCCGAGATGTCATTGCGTTTCGTTCAGTTTGTGGCAGTATCGGAGACCTTATTTTTCTTTCCCATTCTACTTTATCCTAGACTTTAATCTCTTTTGACACAAATCCTTCTTTTTCCAATGTAGGTCAGTAAGGCAGTTGAATGAAGTACCTAGCTTTGCTACTATTCATGGGCGAAGGAGAAACAATAACAACGGTTTTATTTTCGTTACCAGTTGTGTTTATATTCAAATTGGAAATCATCAAAACTATTGTAGCTATTTTTGTTACAATGTGATACTGAGTGACAAAAACATAAAATAAACTTAACACTTGTTTTCTATGAGAGAGCGAAGATAGAACACTGCAGTATACACCCTAGAATGCATCAAAACAATTAGCATTAATAATTAATTAAATAAGCCAATACTAGCCTATTATACTTATCATCCAGATAATCTTCTATATATTCCGTATCAGTGATATCTCTTTCGGCTTTGTCCTTTTCTATCTTTATGTCTTTGGTATCAATAGGTACTTGTATATTGAGGTTGTGTAGGGCCGCTTGTTTGATCATGGCATTGATTTCATCGGGGTAGAGGGGCATGGGGCCTTTCCAGTTGGGGTTGTAGATACTCGGAGACGGGTTATACTTGATGAAATTCGTTGGTACGTTGTCCTTGAAGTATGTTTTGGTTAGTGTTAGTAGTAGATACATTAATAGAAAGAGTGAGGTAATCGCTACCGACGCATATTAATATCATGGTCATTTAGTTAGTGTTATGTTTAGATTTGAAATTGGTTTCAAGTGTGGTGCGTTAATAATTATTATTGTGCTGTGAAATTTGTGATGAATTGTCAAAGAAAATTTGTCGTGGTATAGTCCTCAAAACTTGAAACATTTTTCGTCTATTTTAATTTACTCATTTATTTTTGTGAAAGATAATTTCAAAGCAAATAATAAATTGATAAAATATGAATTGTAAATCCTTAACTAGAACTACAACATTTTATGAAGCGAATATATCTTATCCATATGCTATTTTAGTTTAAGTCTACATTTTAATAAACTCGTACATGTAAATACTCTTTACACAATATCATCACTAACATATTTCCTCTTCTTCCTCTCAACTTTGTCCATGTCATCGTGCGTGTCCTGGTCATCAGCCAATACCTCCTTGAGATCATCGTACCCTAGTGACTCATCATCTTCATCGTTCACTTGTAAGAGCTTTCTACCATACTCCTTTTGCAGTTTAGTTTTGCCTTGTGCGGTTCTGAACATATTTCTTTTATTGAAGCTTTTAATTTATCTATATTCATATATTTTATTGTAATTACGATTTTTGTCAGACTTATTGTAAGTTGAACCTAATATAGTTGAAATACAGTACAGTATTTATCTACATTATTCTAATATCAAGGATAGTAATTTTAAGTTAACAAGCTATACTCGATAAGACCTGATCCTATGTGTTGAATCCATACTCCGTAATTAATTTATTTACAGTACGACATGGTATAAAGAAGGTGCTCCTATAGGTAAATATTTCTAAGTGATTCTTGATATTAAAGAGGGATACCTACATACATAATCACCGTGTGAGTTTGGAGAAATCTAATCTACAGAAATTGAAGGTGAATTCTTTACAATAATGTTTTAGAAACTTAAATTATAACTTACTTGAAGGTCTGAGCGTTAAAAATGGTCTCCAGCGTGGACTGAGGAATGTTTACTTGTTTATTTTCAAAATAATCAGGACTCATATTGGATAGATTTCTTCCAAAAGTCATGTTCATATTATTAGGCATATTGCTGTAGTCTATGTCTTTTTCTATGTAATCGTTGTTGTTATTTTTGAATCTGTACTTTGTGTTTTGGTGAGGTTTTAATGTGTGATAGTTTCTTGTTACGGATATATCTTTGGTAGTTTTTCCATCAATTTGATATAGCATCTCGTCCAGGCGTTGACTGTTCTTATAGAAAGGGTGTTTCAATTTCTTCTCGTGGTACCTACCGTCGTGCGTATGGTAGCATTTGGGGAAGTTCCTCCTTTGTATCGGCTCATACTTGATATATACTTTTTCCTTCTCAACCACAAACCCGGACAACTTCGTACTGTTGTCTTTGTATCTTTTAAAGCGTCTATCATTCCCTTCTTTAGTATTAATTCCTTGGCTATGTTTATAGGGATTGTTGTTTAATTGTGTTTTCTTTATACGATCTATTGATCTTTTGAACCTGAGGCTATCGGAAATAGATTTGATATCAGCGTCTGTTTGATAGCTGTGCGTGAGTGATTCTTTCAGCTTCTTTATTTGCGCATCCGTTTGCAGGAGTTTCTTGTAGAAATCTATAGTATAATTTAGAAAATATCAATTTTAAAGGAAATGTAATATTTGAATATTGTATAGGGCAGTGGTAACACACCTACAGTCAAATACAACGCGGCTTAAAATGAAAACTTTTTGACATCTAATCGTGTATCAGCGGTTGTTTTCATTGCAGTATGACTTAAGGTGCTTCAAGAAGCGTTACTTCTCTTTTTAAGGCCGGCAACCCTTTCAGCAGTCTAGCTCCATGAGTTTACATGCGCGGCGATGATCCTACTTTCCACCAGGTGGCTCGCCTTTTTTTTTATATGATAGGGGGCAAACGAGCAGGCGCGTCACCTGATGTTAAAGTGATCAGCGCCGCCCATGAGCACTCGCGTTGTCACGAGTGTGTTGCCGGCCTTTTAAGGAGAGGTACGCTCGTTTTTTGAAGGTCCCCAAGTCATATGTGTTCGGGAACACTGCATGAGAAAGCTGATTCCACAGGATGGTCGTACGTGGCAAAAAGTTTCTGCGAAAGCGCACTGTGCTTGACTGCCAGGTGTCTAGGTGGTGAGGGTGGTAAAGTAGTAAAGGTGGTAAAGTAATATAGAGAGGAAATTGTTTAGAAAAGCTTTCCCAATTTTATTTTAGACTCATAAAATTCGCACCAAACTGTCCAATGACTCAGCTTCATAATATATTCTTAACAAAGCTTGTTACTGCAAAGTTTTTTTAAACAAGTTTAAATTGATATTGAGAAAAAAAAATTGCATAGTCTTTCATTGGTATCTTTGCAAATGGCCAATTATTACAGGGAGGCGATAAGGCACTTTGCTTCTGCCGGATTCTTCAAGGCATATCTCAGGGCGGACTTCTTCCTAGCATTCATACATTACTGGCTAACTGGGTCCCTCTGAGTGAACGCGGCACTCTCAGCAGCTACGTGTATACAGGTAACGGTTATTATAGCAACCAAACTTTAATTATTATATTTATTTAACACATTTATCTATACTATACTACTAATATATAAAGCTGAAGAGTTTTGTTTGTTTGTTTGAACGCACTAATCTCAGGAACTACTGGTTCGAATTGATAAAATTCTTTTTTTATTGAATGGACAATTTATCGAGGGAGGCTTTAGGCTACATAACATAGCTACGACTAATAGAAACGAAAAAATAATGGAAAAACAAATCAACGGGGACGAAGTCGCGAGTAACAGCTAGTCTTAAATAATACAATCACTTTTCTTTGACACGGCAGAACTTTAACTATTATATTTATTTTACACATTTATCATATAGAATACAATTATTTTCTATTTAAAGAGTGACGCTCACGCTTTTTCTTCCAAAAACCGCGGTGACAAGTGAGTGAGCGAGACAAAACATTCAAATCATGACATTTGCCACAGACACAATATTCAGCAATAATTTGTCAATTATAATAGATGCATTATAATTATTACAACTATACTCATTTATTAAATACTTAATATGCATTATTATAAGATACGTAAACAGATATTAATTGCAGAATTATTACATTATATTGACTCTATATACATTTAAGACGATATAATATTATCTTTCAAGGCTTAACTTAGCAGTAGAACCTTTTGTATTGTTTAAGCACCTACATTATCAAAATTGATTGATTTCACTACAAGAGTTGGCTTTTATATTTGGTTTGGTTCACATCACTATTCTAGTGACTGCGTTATAAAAAACAGAGGAATTTAAGTACAGATTTACGAACTATTAGAAAGAAATTATTTCAGTCTGCATTACAAACATTCACATAATTGCAGAGCAGTTTATTTTTAACAAAAACGAAGCAATTCATTATTTCCTGAGACTTGGAATAAATTGCAGCAGTCTTGTAATTTGAAGCGATTTAAATAGTTCTCTGTTTAGTGTAAGACGTTTTTAATTTAGTATAGTTTCATATTTTCAGTGGTACAAAAAGTTCAAAGTTAATGAATGAATATGTTTTCTGATTAATCAATTTGAACAAATCATCATTGAAAATCATCAGTTATGGGAAATTTAATCTTGCATGTAATCTCAATACTTCTTTATCATCTAATGCTACTAGAATAGCTCTTGCACCGAAGAATTTGCTTATGATTTGTTATTGCATAATTTATTTCAAAGTAAATCTATGACGATATTTATAACGATACTAGCTGCTGCCCGCTGAAACCTTGAACACCCTCCCTTGCCCCTATAAAAAAAAAAAAAAAAAAAAAAAAAAGGTTCCAGACCATCTGTGTACCAAATTTCGGTCTAATCGGTTCAGTAGTTTTAGCGTGATGGAAAGACAGACAAACAGAGTTTCTTTCGAATTTATAATATTAGTATGGATTAATATGAATTTCATGAGATTGTCAACAATGGACCGACTACCAGGATATTCTGATAGCTAAAAGTTTCCTAAAATCCAAACAGATTCGCTTAATTCCATGTACACTTTATATTGGTGGTTGTAGTATCAGGGATCCGGTAAGGTAGTCCATGTGGTGGGGTTATAAATTATAATATAAATCGACGACATGGACTGTCTTACGCGTTCTGGTCAGCCCATCTGTGTGTTATTTGTTCCACTTGGCAACATTCTGTGCGATTTGTCAACCACTTGGCGCAGTGGTAGGTAGGGTTCGATCCCCACACCGGAAAAATACATTTGTATTTTTATGGGGTCTGGGTGTTGCTATGTATTGTTAGTATGTATTTACAAAAGAAAAGTATGTATATGTAATTTATTTCGTTATCTAATTGCCATAACACAAGTTCTGCTTAGATTGGGAATAGATGGCGCTGTTTATAAATGTCCTGAAATATTTATTATTAATATTTATTATTCCGACATCTCCCTTGAAGAGGACATATTATTCGTAACAGGATTTCTCTTCGCAAATAAAAAAGGATGACCAGGTTCCAGTGTCAGAACATTACTGTGCTTTCATTTCACCGTTTTCTTCTCCCCTGAGTAGGTCCGGTATTTTAACAGGAAAAAAGGATGTGAACCCAAATTTCTTCATCACCAGGTTCCAGCGTCGGTACAGTAGTCGGCTTTCAGTTCAGCGGAGTAGTGACCAGCAGTTGGGGCTGGCCAGCTCCCTTCTGGGCCATAGGGGTCATCAGCCTTATTGGCTTTGGTCTGGTGACTGTGTTTTGTGCAGCTACTCCGAACGATCATAAAACTATATCGGAGGATGAGAGGAACTATATCGTTGGAGGGTATGGGGAGGGAACTCATACGGTGAGTTGGATTTGTACTTCTTTATAGCTTAAAGTATTGTACAGTATATCTAAATGTCAAACAAATACTAATTGAACAATAGTATTACTAGTAGTACAAGACGTGTTTATTTTCAACTTTAGCTTTGAGCATTTTTTTATTAACTGTATTTATTTTTAATTAGTGCAATAGAAGGCACTGATATTATATTTCTACAACTAACTGATATTATATTCAGACATTAGTCAATTCTAGTTTTAAGAAAGGCATTAAGTAAGAACTAGTTCTAACTAGACAAAACGCGTTCTATCTGATAACTAGTTTTAACTGTAACATTTACACTGTTTCGCCTTTGACTTTTGACAAAGGAACACTTTTGAAGCACAGTCTTAGACAACCACGTGCGTACAAAAGTTCAGACAGCATAATATAATGCCCGATGACTTTTAAGGCAAGACTCTTTTCCAATCTGTCTCTTTAACTTTCCAGCAACCGAAAGTGCCATGGAAGGCGATCATGAGCTCCCGGCACGCGTGGGCCACGTTCATCGCGCACACGTGCAGCGCGTCCGGATACGTGTTCTTCTTCATACAAGTGCCCACTTATGTGTACGCGATCCTCAAGGTTAACATCAAAAATGTAAGTACGACTTAACTTTGTATGGTATTATATAGCTGTAGCCAGTAAATTCTTCGTCGTTGATTTTTATTTAGAATGAAACTTTATTAAGAAATTTCTATAAGAGTATAAAATTTTAAAGAAATTACCACGTTCCAGGCTTCGTAATAAGGTCATATTTTCTTTACCGCTCTCTCTTATCATGGGGACCATTCATCCCGTAATTGTCTTTTTCATCAATTATTTATCTTTCTTCTTTCAACCTAACAATGCATTTTTAATGCACTTACCTTTGTCTACAAAGGCGGTCTTTTACCATTCCAAATCATCCTATCAAAAGAAAATTGTATGTAATTATCTTAAGAATAGTTCAAGCCAAATATATTACATTTCCAGAGCGGTCTGTTGTCATCTCTGCCATATTTCTGCGCGATCTTCTCGTGCATTCTTTTCGGAAGTTTGGCCGACATTTTGACCAACAGGAAAATTATGAGTATGAAGAACACTAGACGTTTCGGTAATACTATCGGTGAGTGTTTCATTACTATCACACGTAGGTATAAATTTATTTAGATAACGATATGTCTGTGGAGGTCTTACTTTAGTTACGATATTTATTTGTCTCATATTCCCAACAAAATTCGTATTTTTTGCTCCTTTGTAATAAATAAACATATATTTTACAGACAATAGATAAAAAAATTAAATACCTAAGCCAATTTCGGTGTTGTCAGGGTTACTATTTTGTCACGACTGAGGATATCACCCTTTAGTGCGTGCTAGTCGCCTGTTACTTATAATGTATCAAATCTATTTTTTTTATTTTTACGCACTTTATTACAATTAACAAATGGTGATAAAATAACTAAATTGTCTTATATCACGTTGTTAATGGTAAATCACGAGTCAAACCGCAGTGTTGTGTAGTACGGGCAAAGACAGAGAGAATAAGAAGAAAGTAAAGGCGTATATATGTATCTCTGCAGGCGCGCTGGCGCCGGCCGTGTGCCTGCTGCTGGTGACGTACACTTCGCGCGTGTCGCTCGCCGTCACCTGCTTCGTGCTCGCCGTCGGGCTGCACGCCGCCGTGCACTCCGGCTGGGTGGTGAGCGCGCCCACACACATCACTACCCGTGTACACACGATACTCGTACACGCCCTACACGTACACACGTACACATAGACTCTCATGTACTCACGTACACACGTACCAGACGCTCTTAAACACACGCAGACACGTACAAATAGGCACATACGTACGCTACACGTGCTGACGTTCACATACACAGGTTTCTGTGTGTGTGTTCATACATGCTAACACACAAACACTCTCAGTCGAGCACTAACGTACGTTTATGTACACGCACACATACATATTATGTTCACATGCATTCACAACGTACACGGCTAAATATAATTGACAATCAGTATCAATCTTAATATGCACTAATCTGGTTTCAGTTTTCAGACCCAAGCCTTTTACAACCTGCATTAATACTTACTTATACACACACACACACTTACACGCAAATTAAATGATTGAATGTTATTGATTTAATTATAATTATGATTGTTACAAAGGTAAACTACATAGACTTGTCGCCGAACTACAGCGGCGTGCTGATGGCCATCGGTAACGGGATGGGGAACTTGTTCGTACTTGTCTTCTCTGGATTTGTCTCTTACATTATTACAGATGTGGTAAGTTTATTAAATACTAGCCGTTTCCCACGGTTTTACATAATATTAAATGATTTATCATCGTATTCTTAAATGATGTATCGGCATAATGTTCAATGATGTATCGTCATAGTACTAAAAGACGTAACATCATAATTTTAAATTTTGTATCGTCATAATATTAAATGATGCATCGTCATAATATTACATAATGTATCCACATAATATTACATGGTGTATCGATATAATGTTACGTGATATATCGTCATAATGTTACATGATGTATCGACATAATGTTAAATGATGCATCGTCATAACGTTACATGATGCGTCGTCATAATGTTGCATGATGTATCGTCATAATATTATATTGAAACTATTAAAAATAATCATTGCTTGCTAATTCATAGACAGAAAAAAATATTTATTTATATATACATATCTATTTCAGACCAACGTGATGCAATGGAGGATCACGATGTTCCTGGCGGCCGCCATCTCGATATTAGGGAATGTTATTTTCTTCTTCTTTCTGTCTACGGATGTTCAGCCGTGGAACGAAGGTGTTCAAGAAAAAGGTTCACATATTTCTTATTTATTTCAATATTAAAATACTCTTTGTTTAACGTTCTGTTTTACCCAACTAGTGGGAAACAAAATAAATAGATATGTATGTGTTTTTTATAATATTTCTAAGCTATTGAAACGATTTTGATAAAACCATAAAAAATTTATATATTTAGTTGTGAGCCACTTTTTTATTTATGTACTTTTGTTTTTAATATAAAGTGTTGTTATATAATATGTCGAAGAGAGTCACGTCGTAGTAGTTATAGATGGTGAGGTAATTATTACTTTATGATGCCTCTTGCTTAGGTTCCTAATAAGTATCTAAAAGTTCAGAGTATCAGATTAACGGCGTATATTCAGCCCAAATACGACTCGTCCAATATCATTATTTTCACAATACTGACGTTTTTTATAGCTGACAAATGCCAGTCACAGTTTATAATATTGCAATAGTTTTCACTATCTTGATTCTTCTTTTCGTCAATCTGCTACGATATATAACGTGTAACAGAAATGTGTGGTAATATTTTTGCGTGATGTTCAGATGCTCATAGATAGTCTATATATACAAGTCCCCGCATTAAAATAAACATATTTGAGATTTTTCATTTCATTAATTCATCAATAAAATCGATAATATGATAATCAAAACAAAAGTGTTACATCACTTTTTGAATTCTAATGACAGAGACAGCAGTAACTTTTTCAATGAAAAGCATTGAAATAAGGTCATGCGGTCATTGACACGTAACAGCTGATAGCTCTAAAGTGATGTCGTAGCGTCGATAAATTTAAATATCGATATGCTAGCCAATAGAAATAAAAAATCTATATCTTGATAATACATAGTTCAAATGAAATGAATTTTTAATACATTCATTTAAAATTAGGTATTCTTTGAGATCTTGAATAAATATTACCACGCATTTCTGTTACATGATATATATGATGCAATAAAACATATACCTAACAGAAAACTATTTTTTTTCAGAACCTGAAAACATTAAATTGGAGACACAAAAACAAACATTGAAAGTCAATTA
Organism: Eurema mandarina; assembly: GCA_018238005.1. Lineage (NCBI taxonomy): Eukaryota > Metazoa > Arthropoda > Insecta > Lepidoptera > Pieridae > Eurema > Eurema mandarina. Next base: position 12,834 of record DWAJ01002678.1, read on the forward strand.
GATTAGATTTATGTACAAAGTGAAATATATTTTTTAAGTAAATAATGTTTGTATTATTTGAACTAATTATGTCCTTGGAGATAGTAACAGTCGTACAAAAATATATACTAACATACATTTCTTAAATTATAACTCTTCTTTCAGCTAAGACTAGATTAATATTCGTATAAGAAAAGGTTTCAAATCGATAAATTCATGTTTCTATTAAAAGTTATTCGATTAAAAGTCTTAGGTAAAATAAATTAAAATAAAAAAAACCTTTTTAAGAAAGCTCTTCACTTCGTCACTCTCAACAAACTATTTCATTTAATACCAATATTGTAGAAATGCAAATAAAAATTTCTGTTCCGCCATCTCGGATCGTCAGCCATATTGAATTTAAAATGACGTCACACAACTTCCATTAATTGATTCCATAGCTTAACCGGTTGAGAGTGTCTGCTTCAAAATCGGGTCGCAAGATTCCACCCGAACATTTTACATACATTGCAAGTTAAATAAAACGTTTTAAAAAATCTTTGGTCCAGAGATATGTCAGACTTGTACTGACTAAATACTTATTTTATCACAGCGCCATCTAGTCCCACTAGCTTTAGTACTGCTACAACTAGTTATAGCTTTTTCTTTTTCAAATAGATACATACAAATAATACACAGCAACACCCAGTTTCCAGAAAAATACTAATAAAAATTATTAATAACAAATACATTTTATTGAAGTGGGAATCTAACACAGCACCCTTCCAGCAAATGACAGGCTGTTATGCTACCACTGCGCCAAGCGGTCAAAACATTTTTTATAGTTGGATGATAAAAACGTGGTATAATTTAAACCAATATGTACAAAAGTATAAAGAAAAGAATCAAAAAGCTTCAAAGTCGTTTTCCCAACATTCCAGCTTTTCGTTGTTCCACGTTGCAGTTTTAAATGAACTTTAACAAAGTCATCAAAATCATAACCCTTCCTTTTCCCTTGTCGCAGTCGGTTAAAACTGAGCGAGCTGTAACGACCGATGCCAAAAGTAAGTGACGTCAGAATTTTAAAATAATAATGTCACTTTAAGCATCGCTTCCACAGATTTCTATAAGAGGTAGCTTGCAGTGCCTTTTTGAATATTAAATGTCTGCAGTTCCCTGAAAGTATTACCTTAATGGAAATGTCGATTGACTTCAATGCATTACCATTCTGACAGTTACTTTAAATAAGATCGAACTTAAAATTTCTCCTTGTACATTTTCAACCGACTTCAAAAAAAGGAGGAGGTTGCCTCCGTCAATTATGAACCGATTTGAACCTTGATTATCAAAAGGGTGGTTCCATGCGAATTTGAAGGTAATATTTCACCCGAAGGGTGGAAAATTGGGTTTTCTTGTGTTCACGCATTTGAAGTCACGACTCACGGTATCACAAAACATTTACCACCGGTTCGGAAGCAATTTCTACAGAGAAGAACCGGCAAGAAACTCTGATACTCGCTCTTTTTAAAATAATAACATACAATTGTAAATATAAACAAAAACTCGACTATTATAATATTTATACATTAAAAAGGTCACCGTCCTAGTAGTTAGTAGTTTTCCATATTATGTATGGTCTGTTTCCGTGGTAATACCGGGATAACAATATTGTATAATGTATACTTTTGAATATAGTCTAATCTACTTGTAGGCCAAATTTTAGTCGAATATATTGAGTACTTTTTGAATACAAGAATAAGAATTTATGTCCACTTATCAGGAATTATTTGTAACATAAAAATATAAGCTGTCAAAATTTGTGATATAAGGACAGAATAATCATATCATAAGTTATTTTCAAATAGAATTCCAAATTAACGAATGCAGCTTACAGCAGTAAATTCGTGTTAAGTTTTTGCTATGATAAATGTGTTAGTTAATACATTTTGTGGGTAACCGTAGGTCGTGTTATATGATTCCAATAATACAATAAATACACAAGACAGTTTCATTTAAAATTAAATTAATTAATTGTAACTATAGAACAACAAGTAAAATATATTTAATTAAATTACAATTGAATGTATAAAATAAATATATGTAAAGATAAGATAAAATTAATTAATGATTATTTGAGAAACGCAATTGTTACGCATTTGGCGGAAACCTGAAACAATTTACACAAATAAAGACAGTTAACGAAAATAATATCAGGTAACTATCGACCTACCCAGGCTCCGCTCGCATTTATTAAAGACTACAGGCCCATGTTGAAAAATTTATGCGTCATTTCAACCACCAGGTATCTAGAACAATAATATGAGAGCTTAAAATAATAAGTTTCAGCACAATGACGTCACTTGTAAGCTGTCCAACTGAGGTGAGAATTCGAAAGTTCAAAAGACCCACATTTTTTTCAACTTGGGCCTGTAGTCTATTATGTATATAATAAACATTCTTCGCCTTCCTTTTGAATCACTCTATCTATTAAAAAAACGCATTATAATTAATAGCGTAGTTTTAAAGACAAACATAGGGACGGACAGAAGATTTTTTTTTTATACAATGTAATGTAGTGATATATTAAAAAGAAAGTTCAATAATTAAAAACTTTTTCTTGTTTTGTATTATTTTCGACTAGGTTTTAACCAACAAACAAATTACGTAAATTTTAAATATCTCTGAGTTAAATATATTAAAAGAGCAACTATTAGAGTTCCTTGTCAGTTCTTATCAATAGAAACTGATACGACGATTCCGACCCGGTGATAAATAATTGTTTTGTAATACCATGACTATTCAAAAGTGTCTCCATATGAAGCCTGATAATGAGCTGAATAATAATACTTAAACAATAAGAAAAATAATAAAGCTTTTATTTCTAAAGAAAACATCTAAAAGTTGGGACTCTTATGCTGGAATACTGAAACGCAACTTAAATTTAAGTACAACTTAAACCGGTCCGATTTGATATTTCGCCATACAATTCTGTCAAAATTACGAGTCTTAAGGCGTGCTTAAATTTAATTTGCTTTTTTGTTTGTATATTATTTGTTACTAACATGTTAATACACATAGTTCCTTCTAATCTAGTTATGAGAATTGTCTAAGCGAAGGATCCCTTTATGGACAAATGTACCCTCTATCTTTTTCCAGGATTACCTGTTTGCTGCTGCAGTTATCCAGTGTTTCCCAGCAATTTGTACAATATCATCAGACCTAAAAGGTCTACCAACACTTACCTATAGGTCTTTGCCATTTGTCGTGTGATCTATCCATTACCTCATGAGCTGTTGAAATATATTCAATTTGGTTTGAATACGTTCGTAGCTAAGTTTGATTGTTCTCTTTAAAATATTGATTATTAGTATATCATCGTCGTCACGGCAGTTAAGACCTAACACATATTTACAAGAAGATAATAATTAAGTACAAAGATACAATACAACGTACAATTGCAGTCCTAATTAGCGCCTGACTCACAGTTATAACTAAAATAGTTTATTACATTAATATTTTTTATCTAATGAATGCGTTTCTGATAATTTTCGAGATTAGGTAGCTACAAGCGTATTTCATAAAATACATTAACGCTCGACCAAAAAAGCAAGCAAACTGATCGTGTTACATTCCTATCATATCTAATAAACTACCTGATGGCCTTGAAGACCTGAACCAATTTCCAACAAACATAGATAAGAACACTCTCAACGGATATACCTTTCAAGCAAACAAAAACGGATCAAAATCGGATCATTCGTTTGGGAGCTACGTTGCCTGAGACAGACACATACACACACTGACACACATACACATGCACACACACACACGTCAAACTTATAAGCAATGTTACATGATTCTCAGTTCGGCTTTAGAGCTGGACTTTCCACAGAAAGTGCAATCATTTGTGTAAAAGAAACAATACATTACTATACTAAGAGGAACACTCCTGTGTTTGCTTGTTTTTTAG
>DWAJ01002679.1:0-16752 GCA_018238005.1 Eurema mandarina
GGAGGACCAGCCGATACCAGCCACGAGACGCGCTGGCCCGTGCGGGGGGCAGAGCGGGGGTCGCGCGATATGAGGCGTCTGAACAATTAATTATAGGTCGCGTCATTTATGTTTAGCGCTGGACGAGAATAGCTGCACATCAAGACAACACGACTGGGGAACCAATCAACGCGCACCCGACGATCACGCACCCCGCGCGCCGAGCCGTCCCCTCGATACCTTATTTTTGCGCAGACTTCTGCGCAGGTTTCGTTCAGCGCTAAAGATTCGTGACGCGACCTATAATTGTTATTGATGTTTGATATGATCCGATATTCCCATGATTTTATTTGCGTAGGATTACTATTATATTTTTGTAACACATGTCTAGGATGATTAGGGTCAGTCTCAATAAAAATAATAGTCTTTACTATTCTAATGAGTTATTACAAATCTAAGCAAAAAGGGGGAAATTCACTTAATACCATTTCATATAACAATTTATTCAGCTGGCCAATTTAAAAAAGTTCGTAGCAGTATATTTTATACATAGATTTATTTCATCTTATTAAGGTCAGCCAGTTAGACCCGTCAGATAGAGACATCCATACTTTCTCTTTCTAACGTCATGTTTACTTTTACTAGTTGGAAGTTCTGTCCTTTTGTATAGTGGAATACATACTTGGCTATTTCGTTGGGCGGTGCAGAAGCAGTAGGACGGTAACCGGCAGCTCCATGATATTCCCTCGTGAAGAACAGCTCCTGGGGCGGCAGCGTCCCGTCAGCTAGCTGAGACAGGAGACGTATTGCTCTCTTCTTCACTAGCGACATGTCATTTGTATCGAACAACGTGCATAGAGAGGTTTGGAGAAGCTGTTGTGAAGAAAAAAAACAATAACATTAAAATAAATGAAGATAAAAAATGGAATTGACTGTTCATTCTTTTTTTTATTTATTACACAAACAGGTAACTGTTATTGCATGATATTACATAAGCTTAACATTGATATCTGCACGAGACAGTATCCCAAAATAGTGTACATATCAACTTAATTTAACTTATCTAAACCAAGAGTGGTGGGGGAGCATGATGGTTAACATGATGTTTCTGTATATTCGTATATACAGAAGGTACATATATTATAGTTCATATTATGTTGTTATGTGAGTTCATTAGCAATGTATCGAAAAGGAAAACAGACTTCATCTTCATCCAGGATTTTCAAAATATACAAAAAAAAAAATTATTCATGCAAATTAAAACAAACAAACTCATCAGTTTTAATAGATTAATATGGGTTTTTAAGAAATGATGGCAACATTTTAGAAAGCAAATTGCCATGTATGTATAACAAAATTTAAAATATGTATGTGTTGAACATATGAATAAAAACTACAATGTAGTTTTCTATAAATACCTTGACGCTTGCAGGACATCCATCCCTGCGGACGGTCTCGATACCCTTTGCTTCATACACGGGCTTCTCTTGATCATACGAGAGTACATATAGCCAACATACCGCTTTTTCGTCTGTAGTATACAAGGTTGGTACACCTGTACATAAAGAAACTTATGATTATATGCTTAGTATTTTTTCTTCACAATACATTCTGGACATAACAATGTTTTTAAACTAACGAAAACAGTACAGTTCTATGGCTTCATTTGAATTAAAGTCACATTTCAACAAATGCAAAACTGGTCGAGGACCCTCCCAGAGGAAGGTTAATCTCTCTTACTCCACTGTAGAGTATTTAAAATCTGATCTTCTCTTTGGTTTAAACTTTAGAGGAAGGTAAGATCCCCCTTTCTCCACTGTAGAATATCTTACATCATCATAAAATGATGCATTACCTTTTCCAATTTGAGCACTACAGGTGAAGGGTTATCGGCAGTGACGGCGTCGGCTATCTCTTGTCCGATGGCAAATGCCTCTGATCTACTCCCGCCGGGAACCAGGACAAACATGGAGTCCGTGTCTCCGTATATAACCTACAAGTTTTAATACCTCTTACTTATTCACTATGAAATCTATATCTATACTAATAATTAATATATAAAGCTGAAGAGTTTGTTTGTTTGTTTGAACGCGCTAATCTCAGGAACTACTGGTTCGAATTGAAAAATTCTTTTTTTATTGAATAGACAATTTATCGAGGAAGGCTTTAGGCTATGTCGCAGGCGGGTTGTATAATCCGCTGTATTACATACATTACGGCTAGTCGTTTTACAAAACAGGGCCGTTTTGCAAAGCGGCGGTTCAACGATTAGCCGTATGTCTTGCATAGCTTTTGTGTCATTATAAATTCTTATATTCTTATTATATTTGCATCATTGTCATAGTTTTTGTATCATTATAAAAAGAACTTGATTACTCGGCTTTATTTTTATTAAATTAGGTTAGGTTAGTTTTGTATCATTATAAAAAAAACTTGAATACTCAGCTTCATTTTTATTAAAGGTGAATTAATAAGTTTTTTTATAATGATAAATAACTAACCTAACCTAACCTAATATATTAAAAAACTAACATATGGCGACGAATACATTTAGGTGGTTTTTTACTAATCCGCATTCAATACTAAAATCGTTGAACCGCCGCTTTGCAAAACGGCCCTGTTTTGTAAAACGGCTAGCCGTAATGTAATACAGCGGATTATACAATCCGCCTGCGACAGGCTACATAACATCACGCTGCGAATAATAGGAGGGAAGAAATAATGGAAAAAGAAATCGACGGGGACGAAGTCGCGAGCAACGGCTAGTATAATAACAATACTCTTTATTGTAGACCCGAAGGAATAACAAAACAGCAGAGAAGAAATAGGTATAACTGTGCAATAGGTGATCACTAGAAATGATCATTTCCAAGCAATCTGTGAACCAGGAAGAGCTGATCTAAAAGGCCGTGTGTTAAAATTTGTTCTATTTCATTTGTCTCTATCGATACTCTAAAGTACTGAATTAATTACAGATGCGGCCGAAACACAGGTCTTATCTGTAGTATATTAGCCATAAATAAGATGGTACAGAAAAGGGGTTTGTGCTATTCGATATGCCAGTTAAAGTAGTTTTATTTTTATACGAATGCATATTTAACATTTATAATATAATTTTAATAACGAGCAGTTCGGGTAAAAAACTGGTTTTAACATTTTTATATTAACTATAAACTACATTGGTATGAATGATTTACTCACGAAGATGATAACAAGTTGGAAGTCTATTATAGGCTAAACCTACCTTAGCATTCCACCGGCCGTTTCTCACGAGTTTAATGGCTCGTTCTAGCGTTTCCCGACCTTTAGCTACCACACTATCACCAACTTCCACACACGGCATTCGCCCGCTGAAGTTAGCTGCTGTATACCCGTAGGTCACGTTTGCTATTAATTTTAGACCTGAAGAGAAGACACTAAAGTTTTATCTAAATTTTAACCCTAAATTGGATAAACTGTTTAACACATGTTCGGTAAAAGTATAATGAAAAATTAAGACTGATCGAATTAATCTAAGTAACGTTTTCACGCCCAAAAGAAAAACATTTCGATGTTTGAAACACACATAGCCCCTGGGCTAGATGCAGGGCCGCGCCGTCCATATGTGCGAAGTGTGCGGTGCACACAGGCGCCAACAAAATAGGGGCGCCGCGCCGCCACTACCACCGATTTTTTTTAAGAGTATCGATAAGTAAGTAGGTACAATAGGCGGAACAAAGGCCTTGTAAACAACAAAACGTAATATATTAAGCTTATTGAACAAGTCTCTCAATATTTATAATATTCATTAAAAAATAAGGCGCTTCATAGGATCTGCACACAGGCGCTACCGGGGGTTGGCGCGGCCCTGGCTAGATGCAAAGGGTTTGGGATAAAAACGAGATGCAATTCTGCGTAGTTTCTATGGGGATAAATCCATTATAATTATAGTAATTCAGAACTTTTAAAATACCTATCAGATTTATAGTTATTAGTATAACTAGAGAGTTCAAAAGCTACTTTACTCATTCACGATGCCTTATACATCAGTTTGATATATGTACATATTTAAACTCGTCATTGGCGAAATCTATAAGGAAACGCCATCTACTCGAGAAATTGAATTGAATTAAAAGTCTTGTTCTTATTGACGATCACTTGGCGCACAACTGCTTTCTGCGCGGAGGGTCGTGGGTTCGACCCCCACACCGGAAATATATATTTGTAATTTACATTTGTATTTTTCTGGGGTCTGGGTGTTGCAATGTATTGTATGTATGTATTTACAAAAGATAAGTAGGTATATGTAATTTATTCCGTTATCTAGTTGCCATAACACAAGCTTCTGCATAGCTTGGAACTAGATGGCGCTGTGTATAATTGTCCTGAAAATATTTATTTATTTATATTTATTTGTAATTTACACACCCAACTGCCTAGAATGCATCGCCTTCTTAACGTTTTCATCGGTCTGCAGTTTCATACCCTTCTTCACAGCTTGTCTCGCCGCCAGGATTCGTCTCAGCAAAGCCGGTAGAACTCCTCTCCGAACTGAGGGCTTGACGAAACCAACACCTACTGGAGACCAGTTGACTAAATCGTTGGTTGATAAAGCTTCGAGTTTCTGTTGTGGAATACGAAGGCGCCAAGCACCAAATTCGTATGGGCTTTTGCTAAAATGAAATTTAAAATTTAGAATTGAAGAATTCAAAAGAAATAACCATACAAAAATCGTTATATGACATGACATACCCATTTACATTTTGAACCCGGCCAATGCAAGTTGAAAAACAATAGTTATACGCAATCATCATAGAAGGGTAGAGACTTTGAAAGTCTAAAACGATTACCGGATCGTTGTAAAAACGTGATTCTGAAACAAAATAATCCTAAGTTTAATTTAAACCAGCAGTTCCATTTGTCAAGTTTTTTCTATGGTAATATTGTGGTAATTGCAATTATAGAAAGGTCATCATAAAAAAAAACAAATTTCTACCTTATTTAATATGAAATGGGACATGTGTTTAATAAATAGAAAATTGGAGATATAGAAGATCTTATATACGTATTAAGAATCTGACCTGGTTCAAAAATAAGCGGCAAGCATTCTGGCGCCTTCATAGCCGCTCTTTGCTTAACAGTTGGAGATAATGCGACCAAATTTAAAGGTCGAGCAGCCCTCAACATGAGAGATTCCACCCGGAACTGAGAACCTCTCGAGAGCACCTCCCACCATTGGAGTCCAAAAAGTCTTGCTAACTCCGAAGTTCTGTCTAAAATTATTTATAATTACTCAGCAAAATACAATTTGCACGTAATCATAACCTTTACATAGATACAGAACTAGTATAATAGCAAAAAAATCTCTAAAGTTAAACTTCTCCTAAGTATGTTTAGAAAACGTTTGATTCGTCATTGAATTGCAAACATTATTACAGAAATCATTAAAATTATCTATTGAAATAGATACTTACTAATCATATCAAGTTTTTCCAGCATTCTCACTGTCCCTGATAGCCTGGTCAAATAGTATTCTACAGTTATCCACCTTAACATCCGCGACTCATCGATCCACCATTCATGTAATTGCCTATACGTATACTTCGGCACCCTCTCTTTCAGAATCTGATACACACAACTCTCAAAACTATAACTCGATAACGCCAACTCATAACGAAACAATCTCCACACGTTGAAAGTTATTCTTCCAATAATTCTTCCCTCGATTTCATTTTCATCGTGCCTCCATTTTTTCTGTCTATTCTTCTCCGTAATTCTAGAAATCTCTTGTACTAACTCTATACCTAGAATCTGAGCCCTTTCTAAAACGTATCCCCACGAGTTCATTTCTATTTCATAACCGCACATTATATCGGGATCGTGTTCTTTGATCATACAAATTATTTTATCATACAGTTCTTGCTCTGTATTTACATAGGATACATTAACATTAAAAACACATCTATCCAAATGTTTCGGTTTAGCTTCATCAACGACTATAATTTGTGTTAACTGTTTCGAGAGAAAATGATTGTCAGGACAATTATTTGTGACTGTCACGAAAATAGTCTTAATTGCATCTAGCAAAGGGTCTGGACAGAGATCCCCTCTGACTTCAGTATGTACTTCTATTAACATTTGTGTTAGAAAATCTACCTGAAAGGGGGAAACCATATTTATCTTCATATTTTTCGGATATAACTATAATTTGAAAAAAAAAAATTAATACGAAATTGTATTGGACTCACCTCGACTGCAGGGGACATTAAAGTCGCATCATGTTGACTTTCAGAGTTTCCGAAACAGAGAAATGAAGCATCAGTTTGCATTGATATTTGAACTGTGTTATCCAATTCTGGCTTCAACTGTAAAATTGTCTCATGATTATTAATTTTGATCAAAATCTATTGAAACTGAAAATTGAATCACTAGTATAACCAGATTTACCTTATCTTCCAAACTTAAACTATTATTCATGTCTGTATCATTTAAACCAATTGCTTGCGAATTGTCCATTTCATCTACAATTTTACTAGTTTCTGTGACATCAATATTTCCATCATCATCACTTTGTTTATTAATCATTGTCTCTTGATACCATTTTTCAACTTCTTTTCTTGATGGAGGTTTTCTTAAAGGTTTAAGTATACATTGTTTATTCCCAGCTAGTAATGATTTTAAAGACTCTGGTTTAGAATTTCCTTCGGACATTTCGTTTCTTTGTAAAAATAACAACTGTCGCCACTCTTCGATACTCGTTGTACCTATTACATGTTCAAATGGCTTTTGATCTTGAGCTAATTTACTTCCAATTTTTAAAATTAGCTGTCCAAGCTCAACTTTATCACCAACGTCTTTGTGGTTTGAAAAATATGGTTCAGGATTTTTGTGCTTCGGTATTGAATAGCGACTATGCGTTGATATCACATGTTCTTTACTAGGCGGAAGAATTTTTGGGGTTAAAATAACTTGTCCAGATATTTTTTCCTTCTTAATAACCATCTTACTACATACATGTTCAGTATCACAATTTACGTTTTGATTTTGTACTTCAGTTTTAACATTATTTGTTAATTGCGTACCTCTAATTTCCGAGTTAACTACACTTTCAACAGATAAATCAAAAAACTTCGATTGATCATAAAAACTTTCAATTTCATTTTTATTACAATCTGGAGAGGATTCAAAACTATCACTTATTGATATCAATCGTTCTTTCACTTCTGTAAATTCGCTTCTGTTTTTCGATGGACCAGCAGTAGGTTCAAAATTATTCCGTTTATCATATTCGATAGCTGCATCAATTTGATCTACTAAATGAAATATGGATTTATCCTCTAAAAGCGACTGACTTGTTCCAATGTTTGAAGAATTGGATTTATCATCTATTTGCTCAGTCTTCACTCTTTTTATATGCTTATCTGATATACTCTCAACTATTTCTATAGATTCATTTATTTCATCTACTTCACAGATGTCTTTAGAATTTTGACTACAATCAGTGACATTTGATTTATTCTTATTTTTTGGTCTAGACAACCCTAATTTTAAAGGTAGCTTCTTTCGTTTCCTTACTTTTTTAACATCTAGAACAGTCATTTAAATATAAATTTAATAGTGGATTTTATTGATGTTTCGATTTTTTACATGCATTAGTATGGTTTGTTTACGTACGATCATCATCACAAGTGCCATCCAGTTGAGGAATATTAGCTCCTTCCCAAAAGGAATCATGCCACGACGGAGTATCTTCACTTGAAGTTTCTTCTCTAAAATGCATCAATTTAATTATTTATTTATATATATCTTGCTAAAAAGAATACAACTTTGCACTTGCAGTACATATCGTATATTGTTTCAACTTATACACACAATAATTTAAAGGTTTCAATTTAAGACAAAGAGTTGGACGGAAATAGCATTACCTTAAACATACCGATTATTATCTAACACTATAGTATCGTCGTTAAAAACTTGAGAATATTCTGCATCATCTGAATCTTCTTCCAGTACAGGTTCGTGTGGTGTTCCCATTACACTATCCTTATCTGCTTTATCTATATTTTCATCTAAACCTTGCAGCATATCCACTAATTCTAAATCATCATTGTCCACTGAAAAATCAAACATCCTTTTAATTTCATAAATATAAAGTAAAGTATCATATGATTCAGCAATCTGTTGGAAAACTCACACATAACTTGGCTGTATTGGACGGAAAAACTACTATTCAAAGCAATATCTTCATCAACAATTGTTTCTTCATTATTCATAAGTATACTACTCCTTCTTAAACTTATATTCCTGCTATCACTAAGATTTAAAACACTATCCTGTAAATGTTTACTTATATCTGTGGCATTGAACAGTTGCGATCCTTCTAAACTCTCAGCTGGGTAGTGCACAAACTCTTTAATTTCATTTTCCATATGAACTGGCTCATCAAGAAGGTTGGATATTTTTGCACGAAATCCGTTTTTGAATTTTTCATGGGTCTCAGTTCCTTCATTCATTCTGTTTTGTGACAATGATTTTGACGCTATTGATATATTTAACTGCTGACGCCGAGCCATTTCTTGGTTCCAAACTTCTTCGAGCCCTGGATTTTCTATGCCATCACCCTTACCTATTCGTCTCCTGTTTATTATATGTGACGCACTACAGTCAGCTTCATAATAACACATGCTCTCTGACTTTAGTCCAAAATCCTCTGGACTTTCAAAAGGCTCATCGCTTTGTTGCGATAATTTTGACTTACGAAACTTTACATTTTGCAAATCAATATTACTCATGCCAAATAAATTGAAATCTATGAAAAATTGTAAAGTAAAGTTTAAATGAGACTCATGGGGCTGTAAAACTTGCCCCAATATAGCCCCATTGCTACAAAGTTCCACTGCCTGCTTTATAAGTCCCGGGTTGTAAAGAAATATTTTCAGAAAGAGGTGTTCTTTATCATGAAACCCATAGAATGGTCTGCAAAGAAGTCTTATATTGAAAATTATTTATACACTTAAAATTCAACATGACATACCTTGTGAAATTATAAGCTACAAGTGGACCCGCACCTAGGGCATAATGTCAACAATACTTTTTTATAGCCTATGACACTCAGCAAGAATGTGGCTTTCAATTGGTAAAAGAATTTTTAATATTGGTTCAGTAGATCCCGAGATTAGCCCTTACAATTTAACAAAAACACAAACTTTACTTCTTTATATATTAGTATAGTTTATTAGTTATGTTTCGGCGTCGCGAGATTTAATTAAAAAAAAGAATTTATTTTTATAATTTTTAATTCTAGGTCTTAACTGGTTAAAAGCTACTACAATACTAATGAAATACATTGTTAAAAACATTAAAACACTAAAAGTACTTATTAGCTAATTCTTATAATACAATGGGTCCTGCGTCAGCGAGAACCAAGGGCTGTGCCTTGGTAACTAGGATATAGATAATTAATTATTAATATTCATTGCTTTTACCAATTTATTTATCAATGTTCAACAAGTGAATTGTTTGTTAAGTAGTGTTGAAAAATATATAAAAATTTTACTTACAGCCCTTTGACTAAAGTAATTTTGTAAACATGTTGATTGGCAGAATTTGCTTGTTTTAAAGCTATGTTGAGAGCTTTGTCTAGACTCACTGCTATCTGAAAGATTAAATAAATAAATATATACTGCATGGTAAAAGAAGTAGTTAAGAAAAGGTACATGAAAGTATATACACATGAAGAATGTTTTGTACAAGAGGAAATTAAAAGTTTCCAAAAATTGCAACATAATTTTATCATAATCTAGGTTCATATCAAGTTTTTTTGGCAACTTTTTCAAACAAATTATGATTATTTACTTATTACACACATACTTGGTATAGAAATTGTGGTTCTGGGTTTGATGTAGGGCAAGGTATATAAAAATATGGGAAGACACCATGTACATGCAGGCAAGCCTTCCTTCCGTCTGGTGTGGAGCCAAATATTCTCAATATTGGAACCTGAAATCGAAATTATATAGTAATGATATTTAATACAAGCTTTGGATTTCCTATCATTTTAAGCATTAGGAATAGGTAATTGGTTGCCTATTAAAGTTAATTACATATTAACTTTCTATCCCCATTGCAATTAAGGGGCTATCCATAAATAATGTGCGGTGTTTTCTTTTTTATTTTCTGCATGGTAAGATTGTCTCGAGTTTTATTCAAACCTCAATTTCACATGAGATTTTTCAACATTGTGAGTTTCTTACGTAAATGCGTTGGATTGTTATTGTAAAAAGAAAAAATATAATCGTACTACAATTTAGCTTAAGCACGTACAATCTAACTTAAATGGACCGAAATAGTATAATTTTTTTGTTTCAATCAGAAAAAGAATTGCACGATATTTGCAACATAATATGATTAGATGATATTTGACTCAACCCACTCTCCCCTTAAACACTTCACATAATTTATGGACCCCAAGTTTGCAAAGGTAAATTAAAACTAGAGTTAAGAGTCACACTGACACAACATACTGTCCCTGGGGATAATGAGTCATATGATACATAGGCTTCATAGATTACCTGTTTTATATCACTGCCTCTGAATTCAGAATAAATAACATCAACACCTGGCACAGGTTTGGTTAAGTAAGAATCACATACAACTATTCTTACTGAAAACTCTACTTTACACTCGGAACTGTCTGAAATTGAGAATTAACATATTATTAATTTATGTTACATTGTGGTTCATTAGTCAGAATGTACAGAGCCGACAATGAATTAAGCATCGTCAGGAAGTGTTGAGGGATATGAATTGTTTTTTTAATAATTCTTGTTGCCAAAAATAATTAAAACATTGTTTTACCTGAGTCTTTATAAAAATCTGTTTTGTTTGCAACTGACTCATTTGAGTTATTTTCCATAATGAACAATACATATGTCGTCGACATAAACTTTTCAAATTATAGAAAGTTGTTGATAGTGTATAAATTATAATTCATTACTTGAAAACTTGAAATATGATTTAGAAAATATATAAGCGACGTTATTTGTATAACAAACAATCTTAATCTGAAAATCATTATCTATCAAGAGCAATAATTAAGGCATTATACGATAATAATTCAATTAAACGAAAATGTTTTAAATTTTGATATCTTTTTTAAGTTTAGTATAATATTTATGTGTAATAAATAATAATTGAGCAGGTTACAACTTGTAAGTTGTAACTTGAATTTGAATTTTGAAGTGTCACTTGTCAGCGAGTCAGATTTAAAAACTTGACAATCTTGACATTTATTTGATTGCTTTTATTATTAATATAAAATTATCTCCAAGTTCAAGAATAATCATTTTTAAAGAATTGTAATAAAATAATGTAATTGTGAAAATTATCAAGTTTTATCACATCACCTATTTACTTACGACTTCTTTTTTATTAGACAAAATAAAATTTATATTTAATCTGCTTCGCTGTATCCACTTTTTAGTTTTTACCTGTGCTTTAACAATATTCTTTGTTTCTCTGCGTCATTTGACTTTAGTTTTCAAATTCTGGCTCAGGACCGAGAAGTCAGACATCAGAAGAGAAAATAAAATTATTCGTGTTTTCATATCATTCGATGTTAACTTTG
The DNA here is from genome assembly GCA_018238005.1 of Eurema mandarina. Lineage (NCBI taxonomy): Eukaryota > Metazoa > Arthropoda > Insecta > Lepidoptera > Pieridae > Eurema > Eurema mandarina. The sequence goes on from DWAJ01002679.1 coordinate 11,585, forward strand.
TGTGTCATAAAAAATAATAATTAAAAGTGCTGTTGAATACTATATATTTTGTGTATTACAAAAACATCCGTTAAAATGATGTTCTAGATATTACATTAAAATAAAATAAAAATGTAAAAAGTGAAAATGAAGTGGTATTTTTCAGAAGAACAATCAATAAAAAAATATATTAACAGATAAAAAAATATATAGTGGACGATGGATGAAGAGGCGGATCTCCGAGAACAAATATTCCATAACAATGTTAGGGAGCAAATCGTACGTTGTTTGTATATTGCAATGGTGTCATTTTACTGCAAAATATTCTATTGTTTGACTTGTTATTCTTATTGTTCTAGATATTCCTGCTTTTGTTTATTTTGTTATACCTCCTCTCGTTTATGTTAATCGAGAAATTCCGGAGGAGAGACAGTGAGGATTATTTTAGTGCCGACGAAGACGAGGTAAAGGTGTATCGAATAAGTTTGTGGCTGTGCACGTTTGCACTCGCTGTGTCTTTGGGTTCAGCACTCTTGTTGCCCGTGTCGATAGTCAGCAATGAAGTGCTTATATTGTACCCCAACAGTTACTATGTCAAATGGTTGAACAGCTCGTTGATTCAGGGTAAGAAACACGCATTTTTATGTTTGATAAAACACTTGAAATTAATATCTGTCTCTGAAGTTATGCAAAATAGTTTTATTAATTATAATATTAATATTTAAAAATTATGTGTTACATTGTTTGTACACCATTGATTCCCTAAACTACTGAACTGATTTGAAATTAAATTTGCTCCAACTTGAAAGATGGGATAGCTTACATCTCAATTTATTACATGCATATTATATCTGAGAAAAGCTAGGACTGATTGCTAGTATATTTATAAAACTAAGCATTGTTACAAATAAATTTGAATAAATCCAGATTAATTGAACTAATTTCAATGATTGTTACACTGTCTGTAATCTTTATTGTAAGATGTAGGTTTAATATTAAAATAAAAAAAATTGTTGCAGGTCTATGGAACCATGTGTTTCTGTTCTCCAACTTGTCTCTGTTTGTGTTCCTGCCGTTTGCCTATTTATTTTCTGAATCAACTGGATTTCCGGGATGTAGAGGACTGAAGGGCAGGGTGTATGAGACATTTATAGTTCTGTTCCTGCTTGGCATTGCAATGCTGGGCTTGGCCTATGTTATTTCTGCCTGGCTGAAAGGGGATCGATCGGGCATTGATGCTTTACTCAGTAAGTATTGAATAGAATTGATAGAATTTTTGGGTTTTTGCCCCATTACATAAATATATATTGCATTGTAAACTCTTTTTAACACTTATATTAGTTTACAGTATTTTTTTCTTATAAAAATATTCAAAACTTGTTTTAATATTTACTTTACACAATTCTTAATAATTCCTCTTCTACATTAATATGCTATATGAGTAAATTTCACTTATATTGTGGCAAATAAGAGAATTACTTATGTTAATAGGGGTAATACAAATATCACAAAAACTGTTAATGATATGCTAATAATGATAATGGTCAATACATTCATATCACTAATTGATAGATAGGTTGGTTAAAATTCTAAGAAGCTATTAGATAACTATCTATGGTGTATAAAGATTGTATATGTATAATAGTATTTTTTTATTAATATGAGAGCAAATTAACAGACTACAGAAATGCCAAATGATATATAGTTGCATTTTACAGTTATTTTTCTAATATCTATAAATTAGACAAACAATGTATATTTAAAGCATTAAAGGCTCAAAAATTGTTGTTCTCCGTAAAGATAATTCTGGCGTAAAATTATAACAGCGAAATTGACTACCAAGTAATAAAGTTAAAGTAAGAAAATAATACTAATGTAACAAAAATGTCACAGTAGCATAATATATATGCTAAGCATACATTAGGCTTCCCAATTGTAGGTTTCTGTGCTAGATATCTGCATTCATTGAAGGTACATGCATACTAGATTAGATAATGTATTGTACCAATGTTTATGTTAAATTGGCTGTAAATACCCATTGAATGTTCGGCATTGTTATATTCCTGGGTGTGTATTTGTAATGGATTTGAATGTACCAAGCTCTATTTATATGAGTTTACTCATGTATGAATTGTGAATACACTATAGTTTTTTAATTATGCATATCAAAAATCCGTGGGACTAGTTTCTTGCTTGATCTAAAATTGTCACTCAATTTTCGACTTAACAACAATAATACTATATTAAATAGATATGTTATAAACGCATAATTTTGAAGACGCAAAAACATCCTAATTAGGACGTCTTACCTTTAGGTGATAAGTTGCCGGTGCATTCACGCGCAACTGATAAAACTAACTATCTATTTTTTCTTGTTTCTGTCTTCAATCCTTTAAGTTGTGTATCTTCTTTCTATCGTTTTGACTTGTATGTATGCGTGCTGCCACTGCCTTGTGGAACACTTTTTTCGGTTGATTTGTATGGGTATGACATATCTATTATATAATATCATTGGTTTACCTTTACATGATATTTTTCGATTATATTTTAATCTGTGTTTTTCTGAATTAAAAAAAGACTATTATAGAGAAATTGTACTTTACGAAATTCCTATAAAACAAAAAATAACTGCCCTTAAGTGTGATGTATATCATGATCTTTATATATATAAATACTGTTAATCTGATAGTTTTTAACACATGATATCAAATTCAATATAGTGGTGTATCCTGTTAAGGCCATGTAATATGATCTGAGACCAAAGTATCAGTTAATTATTAATAATAATTAATTCTAGACTATATTTAGTACACTTTTAAACCTTGTTTAAGCATATTTATATTTAATTGTGATGACACAATTATTTAATTGCTTTACAATGTATTATCTCTAATTATGTTGTTTAAAAGAAAATGAGGTAATTTATATTTATTTTTTAAAAAGTTAAAGAGGAAGTACACAATAAAATTAAAACACATCAATACTAGTAATATTATAAATGCGAAAGTAACTCTGTCTGTTTTTACGCTTTCACGCCAAAACTATTGAACCGATTGTAATTAAATTTGGTAAACAGATGGTCTAGAGCCTGAGATAAAACGTAGGCTACTTTTTAACTGGAAAAGAGGGTTGAGGAGGGAAGGGGGGGGAGGTCATAGTTTATATTATATGAAAGTCTACGCGGACGGAGTCGCGGGCAACAGCTAGTATTATATACTTTTTAAAAACTATTGTTTGCTATGCAGTAAGAGAAGACAAGTACAAGACGCGTATTAGATCTCAGTTTATTTTTATTTGACTATTTATATACAAAGTACTGTATAAAATCGTATATGAGTTTTAAAAGTTTGTTTATACGTCTTTATGTTGTTCGCAGATTTATGGACGTACCTCCCGTTTCTCTATTCCTGTGTGTCTTTCGTCGGTGTATTGATGTTGCTGGGTGAGTTAGTTAAACAATTTATACTATTATTGGAACAGGATAAATTTTAGGAATCGCTATTAATATTAAAATGCGTAAGTTTGAAAGAATGTATGGATGTATGTTTGTAATTCTTTCACGCAAAATCGGCTGGACTGATTTATTTGAATTTAATATATTTATGTAATATATATTATAAGGCTTCTTTTTACCCCGGTAGTTTTCCGGAAATGGGAATAACGCGGTTAGAATCGCGGGGTACAGCTAGTATTTGGTAGTATTAAGCGAGTGAAATGGCATTAAGATATCTTTTTTATAAGCTTTTATTTAGTACTAGCTGTTGCTCGGAACTTCGTCCCCGTCGGATCTATTTCTATTATTATGGTATAGTGAGTCAATCTTAGAAGATAGACATATACTGTCGCGGACTTTTTTTAGATCATTTAAAGAGGAATAATTCTTTCATACATATTGTTTTTGTATCTTGAACCGTTTTCGCAGCGCACGCAAAGGAAGCCCTCAAAGATGAAAATTTTCCCCGTTTTTTCCATATTTTCAATTATATCTTCGCTCCTTTTAGTCGCAGCGTGATGTTATGTAGCCTAAAGCCTTCCTCGATAAATGGTCAATACAATAAAAAAAGAATTTTTCAATTCTAACCAGTAGATCCTGAGATTAGCGCGTTCAAACAAACAAACAAACTCTTCAGCTTTATATATTAGTATAGATTAAAAAAAATCACAGTTGCCTTTGCTCACTTGGCCGCACCTCTTCGCAGCCAGGTGTAACACACCATAACAATTACATTTTCATTACATTTATACGTTCACAACGTTTATTTATGAATTATATATCAAATTAAAGCAATTTTTTTTATTTATTATCATATATGGTTGCCTAATTACCGCAAAATTACCAGCAAATAAGGGTTGCTGGCTTTTAAAAATTATAAATATTTAAGGTACATTGAAAGAGAGTTAGCGCGTAACATAATTTGTCAGACGAGGATAGCGATTGCCGGCTTGCGACGCTTTTAAGCCATTGCGTATGCGTCGAATGTTAGTGTTCTCAACTTATGTATAAGCAATACTGAATATGACGACTTTCGAAGAACACGATGGAGTAGCAGTGGCACTGGATTGCTGCCAATTAATTCGAGTTATATTGTGGCGTTACAGCTCCGCCGCGGGACTATTCGCGGCGAGTGGCGACAGGCCTGCTCTCCGCGCCACCGCGCGCCACCGCGCCACCGCGCGCCACCGCCCGTCAACGCGCGCCACCACGCGCCACCGCGCGCCACCGCGCAGTGCGCCGGTCGCAGTCTGCGCCGCGCACACGTGTTTCGCTTCTGACGCGCTAGTCGCGGCCGCGCCCCGCTCACCTAACGGTGCCAAACGAGCGGGAAGCGGTCCAACGCCTCACGGCGGGAGTGTTTGTGGGACGCAAACACCGCGTTTTTTTCTAAACGCGTACAGTCCCTCCGCTTCGTTACGTCGCCGGAACGCGCTCGGGGTCCTCCTGGAAGGCACTGCCACGGCGGGCAGGCACCCCAACTGTCCGCTAGCGCCCGAGCGCGCCCGGCGTCCACTGACGACGGGTCCCGACGCACATCCGCAGGGGGTCACTCCGACATCCTCCTGCGGGTCGGCTAGGTCGCGTCACTCTCACCCCGTCTATCACCAGACGGGCCACACACAAACAAAAACTCACCACGCTGACATTAGCTCAGGTACTCACCGTTAGGTACTCACCCTCCCCGCGCCCAGCG
>DWAJ01002680.1:0-16750 GCA_018238005.1 Eurema mandarina
GATTTTTCACACAAATGTTTTTTCCCGCTTTCTCCCGTTCCCGTGGGAATTTTGCAATATCCGGAGGCTTTTAAGTTTACTAAGGTACCTACATGCCAAATTTCAAGCTTCTAACGTAAGCGGTTCACATTTTTTCATACAAATGTTTTTTCCCGCTAACTCCCGTTCCCGTAAAAATTTTGCAATATCCTTTAGCAAATAACTTTTTAGTTACCTTAAGGTACCTTCATGCCAAATTTCAAGCGTCTAACTTAAGCGGTTTAGATTTTTCATACAAAAGGATTTTCCCGCTATTTCTCGTTCCCGCTGGAATTTCGGGAATTCCTTTCTTAGTGCACCTTTACGGTACCTAAGCTATGTCCCTTCCAAATTTCAAGTGCCAACGTTTAGCCGTTTAGGGTGTGCGTTGATATGTCAGTCAGTGTGTCAGTCAGTTAGTCAGTCAGTCAGTCAGTTTCTCCTTTTATATATATAGATATATCGTTTGATTAGTCAAATTCTAATTTAGCCTAAGAAGTTTAAAAAAAGAACGATCAGTATTGAGTATCAAATTTAGTGATAGAATATAATAATAATAGAATGACATTGACATTTTAATAGTCGACAGTTCTGCATTTTTATCAATAACAAAATTAACTATTTGACTGGCGAAATCTACAAGGAAGCGCCATCTACTTTAAAAATAAAAACTATTTGACAATTTGGAATCTATGGCTTGCTAAAATAAATAAATATATATTAGAATTTGTACTTACGGCAATACATCATATAAATAACGTCGTCCGAATAACCTCTAAAGACAGTTTATTGGCTTACAAGTGTAGTTACTCTGTCCTTTTGTAAAAAAGGGTGGTTCCCGTAGGAATTCGTAAGACCCAGTGACAACGTACCCTACGTTTCTACTACTTTATATATATTAAATTTTATTACCTTTGGCTGAGGGTAATTCAATAAAACGAGATTCGGCAATAAGTAAAAAGTCGATTTTGCTTCTTATAGACTTTTCAAGCTAATTACATATTCCTTTATTCTATATTTCATTTGAAATTGTAAAATTACATTTGTTCAATACTTTCAAACGTTTAATTAGGATAAAAATGTATAAAGTTCTATATTTAACCCATCACAACATTCTATACCCAATAAGCAGCGGATATGAAGAAAATTAAGTTTCCAGTCAATACTTAAACTTCTTCATGAAACTTAATAATCGTAATAAATTCATGAACCGTTATGAAAACAAATATGAACGAGACATAACGTTACACGAATGTAAGTAAGTATAAAGCAAATTGGCACGATAGACTTTTAATACATTTTATGGGCAATTTAGAAGCAACTTCGAATCTACTTAAGCATCACATAAAATGTTAACTTTTATCCAATACAACCCATTTAATCTGAGTTTACTTTTAGAAAATTGCCCCTCGTTAATGCTTTCCACTAAGAGACTAATACGACTTTTTCATAATTTGATTTATTTTCTTTGTTCTCTTAGATGGGTTTATAGAACTTAGTTTGAAGATTGTTAATGAGAAGACAAAGAATGAAAGGACGAAAATTGTAATATAAATTGGAATATTCTATTTTTAGTCTCTTTCTTTGATTTTGTCATGATGGTGAATAAAAACGCAACAACATAATTCCGAAAATAATAAACATGGAAGCTGTTTGAAGAACTGAATGTTTTTTAATAAAAATATCAAATTTATTATATAACTAGCTGTGCCAGCGACTTCGCCCGCGTAGAAAAGTGACTTTGGGCAGCATTCAGCAAGATCAACGTGATTCTTTAAATTGCCATAGCTTTTTTATTTATCAACCTATTTATGAATTAAACACTAAATGTTAAGTGAAGCTTACCACAATATATCATTGAAAACCCCATATAGGTAGGACAAGCCGTTTCTGAGATTAGCGTGCACAAACAAACAGACAAACAGACAAAAATTCCAAAAATCATTGTTTTGGGTTCTATTGCGTTAATAAAGGTCTCCTGTAATATTTTTTCTCATGTATCTTCCATGTACAGACAGCGACTCGTTACGTTTTTATTCTATGTATAGATAATACTATAGGTATTCGCTTAGAAGCAATTTGCAAAGAATGTTACGTTAAATCCGTGGACGGTTAGGACCTTGATAGTCTATTGCAGAAAGGTCTTGAGAAACTGTGAGACAACTTTATAGAGAATATCACAAAAGTTAATAGTGGAATAATGCTTTAGTAAGTTTGAACAGAAGATGTTTATAAAATGCCCTATTTACTAAGCACAATATGAAGAATACTGGATTTGAATATTGGACAAGTACTTAGAAACAATATTAAAATTTAATAATTTAATTATGTCATATTCTCAAAAAGTGTATGTATCAAAATGATTAAGTGTTTGTAAGGGACATAATATAATCCCTTAAAAAAATAACCGATCTAAAAGACGTTTATCTAAATAAAGATTTAAATGGGTAAAGTTAACGTAAACGACTGTTGGAAGTTATAAATACAACTTCAAAGAGAACTGTCATGAAGTCATTAATAACATCAGTAACTAAACCTGCAGTACACCCACATTCCGTCATATGAAATCTCGTGATTACATTTTCTAATTTGCTACAGTCAACTACAAAAGAGGAACTTCATCAACTTTTGGTGTTGACTGTACTAAATACACTTTGCACTTGTGTGTCGTAACACATATTGATTTTAAACTGACTGACACTTTGTTCGTCTTTCACGCCGAAACTAATTAATGGATTTCGCTAAAGTTTGGGAAGCAGGTAGATTACACCCTGGATACTTTTATCAAGGTATCCCGGAAACGGGGTTATAAATGAGCATGATAGAACATAGTAACGTAGTTATATATCCTTCGGTAAGATTTTGAATTTCTTAATATTGACCCCTTTTTATCTGTTTCAAGTTAAAGTACCAAATAGCGAAACTCGCTGTGACGTGCGATTGTTACTGCTTCAGCTTATAGTAAACAATTGAAGCGTATTTGTAAACAACACGATAACATAAATAACAAGTTTTAGTTTGAATCGATTATGTCGCTCCATTCGGTTCTTCAGCGTTTTACTTTTCTTTTGAACGTTAGTAAGCTGTATGAAGGCAAATTAAGAGGCTTGGTAAATCTTTTGTTTTGTAATACCGTGACGATTCAAAAGTGTTACTATATGTAGCCTAGTTGAATAGAGATATGTTTGACTTTGACTTTGACTTAAAGTGTAATTAATTTGTTTTGTCACAAACAACTTCACAGAATCTTGAAGGTTACATATAAAATAAAAGCTTATACTTCATGATAAATATCAAAATTCTAGCTTTTTTATATTTGCCTTTCGAGTTTGTATCTTTTTATATTAATTTACTTATTACATTTATTCATATATAGTCTTCACTAAGTTAAATGTATATAGTTTTTATTTTTGAGACCTTTACGCGAAATGGACTGCCCAGATCTACAGTTAGACTGTAAATTAATCCAAAAATTACTACTTCATTAAAAGTGCGGAACTTTGATACCTAACTTGTTTTTAAATAAGTTTTGACTTGAAAATGTTCATTTATATGGCTTGATTCAATCACGAAGAGTTTGTGAAACTTTTACGTTGAAAATAGATAAAGCTTTCCTCTAGTATTCTCTATGAAAAGCAAAATAGATAAATGAAAATATTTTAATTCATTTCAAAGTTAGTCCGATGGAAAGGTGAACTAAGAATTTAACCGTCTCGTATTTCTTCTTAAAGCTTTTTCTCGAAACTGATCTTGAAAGCATCCTTGTTGTAAAGGAATACTTCTGAGATATTAATTTACCACCTTCATATAAGAATCGTTATTATATTTTTCCTTACAATTATATACCTTAAACCATATATTAGTTTTGTATATATGAAACAAACGTTAAAAACTTTTTATTGTTTTTTAAACCAAGTCGTGATCTTTTTTTACAAAAATAAAAATTTCGTTCTGTATAGATATACCTGCTGTCTTTACATTATCCAAAAATCACTTTATCTACCTATCGAAAACCGCTTGAAAATGAATGCACAGATTTTTAAGCTTATCGCCAACAGACAGAGAGGCAGACAGAGAGATACTCGTGATTTCATTTAATTAGAATTTTAACTTTAACGTAAATTCATTTTCCTACGTACAGCGAGATAAATAAAAATAACGAATATAGCTTTGTATAAAGTAAGACACCTTATAAAGAAAACGGGAATGTAATCTTAAAAATAAATTGCTGTGCTCAATCCAGCACCTGGATTAAAACATGGCTTCCGTAAGGCTTTCATTGCTATATGAGAATTGTGTAATATATATTATTTATGTATTAAAATTGCCGTGTAATACGAAATTATTTGAAGAAAAAAAAATGTTTTACGTAAAGCAAGGTTGACGATACTAAGACTTTTAAAAGAATATTTTGTCCTGATAAAGTCGATAATATCTACCACGACTCTGGGCGCTATGTCAGGAATTCATATTCTTATGCATGTGACCTTTTAATGATATCTGAATCTAACATTTAAGCTCAACAGCTATTAACGAATAACGTATCAGCTTAAAACAAAAAGGCCTATCTACCTTAAACTGAGCGTGTACTGCCAAAGTAGGAATATTGTAATGTTACCGCGATCCTCGCATTTCATATAAAAAAAAGAAAGCAAAGTCTGACCGTAATTAAGCAAAATTAATTCGACAAAACCTTATTCAATAACAGTATTTATAGAATTCATATTTCATATTTTTGATATATTTTTAAAGGTTGAAATTTAAATGTTTCCTCTTAAACTATAAGCAATTATCGGTAGCAAAGAACTAATTCACTAGAAAATTGACCGTTCAATTATATCATTTTACATTTTATATAAGTCGCCCACTTGTTGCCATTTGTTTGTTTTTAGAAACAAAGCAACTAATTATCTATACAATTCTTTTCGTTTGAGTAAAATCATTTTCTTGGCCGTCATGTACAGATAAACTTATTGAAAAGGAAATAGGGCTTCTATTTTTTTTAAATTAGCTATATTTTTCTAAGTTCTGACGATAGCCGCTATTCAAAACTCATTATTTTTCTGTTAATGGATAAATTTTCGTAAACATTTGTTATTTAGTATGACGATTGTTACTTTTATAAATGTAATCTACATAGTATATAACATAACATATGCAAAAATCTTTACATCCATATCTTAACACTCAATAAATTTAATTGCATGAATTTTTGTTTTGTGTGTAAAAAATACTAACGATTTTTTATTATACTTATTATACATGTTTCAGTGTTAAGATCATTTGCAATCTTGAATGTGTTTTATATTCTTGAGGTTGACTGTATGTCGAAATCAGATCTAATAATTTATATTAAAGATTTTTCAACTCTCATTTACTTGTATGCCGGTTTAAAATGCAGTTTTTTTAAACGTACAACACAGATGTATAATACTTATTTAAAGAGGAACCACTTTTAAATGACAAAGTTGAAATAAATCTTAACCTACAATCAAACGAAAACTTTGTAGCTTCTTTTGTATTTTTATATCACCTTTTTTTGTAAATTCTCTTATAACAAGAAATGCCTTTGACTCATTATGTAATACCAAATAACAGATAATTAAAGCGAAGGCTATAAGCAAAAATAGAAGTCGTTACCAAGTTTTAACGACCGTAATGTAATATTCAATGGTTTCTCAATTCTCTGTTTCACTGGCATACAATAACAAAATCAGAAGGTAAAAAAATAAAATAAAAATAAAATAAAAATTATAGCAATTTGATTTTTATAATTGAAAAGATTTGATTTAAAATTACATAAAAAATGTTTTTTATACGTACATATTTTAATATTTTTATGGTATGTTTAAAAATAATGTTGTAAAAGATAAAAAATACAATTCAAAAACGAACTCTGTCAAAGTTAAATTATTTGTGCAATAACTGGGATTTAATACTGTGTGTATACTCGTAGTAACAAGACCCGCGAATTAAGAGATTAAATATGGAACAAGTTTTTAAGATTAGCGCGATTAAATAATGGTTAGGAAAATTCATTTAGCCTTTTATAATGTTACTAACTATGCATATCATTTATTTATCAAGTGGTATGGAAGCATTTCAGGAGTAAGTTAAGTAGGTATTTATTGTTATGACGTAAGATTTGGTCACAAAACACATTTTTTTAATTTGTATAATTCATATAGGAGCACCCAAAGTCTATAAATAGGTATTAGTTTTCAGTCTGTCATTGTCTTTTACACTGGTAATTAGGGTTTGTACCATAAATAGTTTTTACGGTTGTACAACTTTTGTCACCGTGTGATAGGTGACATACAAAAGATTTCCTTACCAGCTCAACTTAGTGATATTATCAAAACTAGGATTAAAACTAGAATTTTCCCGCATTTCAATTATTAAAAAAGTTTAATCCGGTCGGGCTCGACTTAGTTCATTCTCTATTTCTAAAGGCTGTTGTTGTACAGCCTTATTTAACTTCCCCGATAAAACTTCTAGGACACAGCTTTGTTTTAAATATAATTATTATTGATAAAACTTATTGTTAGGAGAAAGATTCTTAACATTAGACCTGTTGGATTGTAAACGTTTTTAAAGGTTACTAAATTGCAGTAGTAGGCGGTGTCACATTTAAATAATTTCATTTGACGAAATAAATGCAATTTCCATTTAATTTTTTTTTAAGGTACTTTTAAGTAAAGTCGAATACTTATCTTTTAAGAAAACTAAAATAAATCTACGTATTATCTTTAACAAACAGGTAAGAAACTGCTTTCTATTCGATTTGGTATCATTTATCTCAATACGTGACAAATCGAGTCCCTTAAAGTGATTGTTCTGCGGTCACTCTACTCGTAAATGGATAGGATAGGTCCACGAGAATAAGTATAGATAGCTGTTAGACCTCAAACGAATCATTGCGTTAACTTGATTCGGTTCGCCTACTGACTAATGTGCATTGTTTCTTTGCTATTACTTACCAAGTGTTACCAAGCGGTAACACTTAGTAATAGACTAATACTAATATGTATATTAGACTAATAGTAATAGGTAAGTAATAAATTTACACTTTAATTAAAGTGAAGTATTTTATTTCCCTAAACTACATTAAAATGTAGTAACAATGCCCTCTTGAGTTCTAAGCGTAAATATCATTTCTAGATATCATGATATTATTATACGAGTAGATATTTTTTAAAAGATACGTTACTTGTTTTATTTCTAATTTTAAAAGGCGTCCTTATTATAAAATATTAGTTTATATATCTAATTATAAAAAATAAGATGAATATTTGAAGACAATTCGTTTATAGTATAAACAGCAATTATGAACATCAACCTACATTCAGTTGTGTAAATTTTTGAAAGAGGTCTTAAAAAGATTTAAATAAAAATAATAATTTAAATAAGCTCTAATGGTTACACGATTTAATAATAATTATGAACCTTTCGAACATTTTTAATGAGCAAGTTCAAGGGCGGGTTCGATCTCCTAAAGTATTTATTTGAAGCTAGTTAAATAATATTTTTGTTGATAATAAGCGAATTATTTTTTATTAAAAACCAGCTTTGGTTATTACCCATAACTTGATATGTATTAAAAAACGGTGAAGCGCCGCTAATAATGCAAGATATGGATTGCGTTGATAATATCTATTCAAGACTGCATATTATGCATATTTTTTCTTAAACAAAACAGCAATGGAATGTAATTGTCGGTCGTTTAGTAGTTCGAGTAGCGAGCCTTTGAGTCAAAGGAAGGTCACAATTTTTCGACCAAGGTAACCTGTCCTTACTCGTGATATAGAATTTCAAGTTAATAGGTCAATTTAGAATCTGTACTAATAACTACTAATAATGCAAGTTTATTAGGATGTATGGATGTGTGGATGTATACATTTATTCATTTATTTCTAGGACATTTAGTTGTTGTAACATTAAGATAAAGAGTATATACATTTATCAATAACTTAAGTTTTATCAATGCACAGATGTGTCGATGTTAAGGTTTTTGTTTATGTTTCGCTCAAAACCACTAAATGGCTTCGACTGAAGTTTGGCGTGTGGTTTATTAGAACCTGCATTGAGACCTTTTACACTCAATTATAGTTATCACCATGGGAACTTAAACTGCATGGGAGAAACCGCGGGGCGTGCCGTGTTTCTTATACGTACAAGGATTTTTAATTGTTTACAAGTCAATTGATTCCCAAGAAACTATTATTTATACACGCACATAGATAGTAAAACTTAAAAAATTTCCAGTCACCAATAATCTATTAGCAGGAGTCACTGAACCCTAGAGTAAATCTGGTCGAAAGCAATAGCAAATTGTGTAAATTCGTTCTTGACAGCAGAAAAAAAAACAAAATGAACAAAACGAACGATTAAAGCTGAAAATGAGATTTAATTTCAGTTCTTAGATTAAATTAGCATTAATTATGTTGCAAATATTGACGTGTATTTGCAACACAATTAAAACAGAACAGAAATTTATAGATAACATTTTATTGTGAAATATAGATCACAATTTCACTCTTTGTTATAAATGTATAGGAATTATAATATATAATATAACAATGGTTAAAGATATTGAAAGAGCAATATAATGAGTATGAGTGCTAAATAAAGATTTACTGTTAAAATACAAACACTCCCGGTCGAGTGTTGTGGCTATCTTTATTTGCTTTGCTTTCGTAACGTCTCATTTCACTTTCACGCAATTCAATCAGTTACTAGCAATACATAACTCTGACTGCACATGAGATTATACAGTGCATAATGCACAAATGATCCATGGCCTTCTGGGAGCGAACGTAACATGACGTAACGAGAAGCGAATTAATTGCACGAGATAATCCCCACCCACGGTATCTCCTTTGTGGCAGACCTTTCTCTCGCAGACAGTGACACAGTGACCGTGTTCGCAGAGGGCTTGCCATGCACCATTTAAACGTTATTGTGCTGCTCCTAGCCACTCAGTGTACGTCACGCGAGGCTGCCGCGCAAAGTGAAACCGATTTCGGCCTCGCCGAGTCGGTGTACGCAAAAATATCCAGTGCATGTGAGTGACCTTCATTACTTTATACACATTCGTTGCGCAATATGTATTTTGTTTTTATTGATTCACAGGCAGAGCGATCATGAACCTGCAGTTCGATTCTATGAACACGCAAAACGATATCTTAAACACGATGAAGATTTATTTTTTAAATGGCGATAACATGGCTAATTTTCCGATAGACAAGGCATATAAAGCTCTTATTAAACCGAACATGTTCGATATAACGAAACAAACTAAGATTATCATTCACGGCTACAGGGACACTGCTCAATCTTCGGTGTCACTAGATTTGGCTAAAGCGTACAACGAAAAGAAAATATTTAATGTGCTCCTTGTGGATTCGGAGGAAATGATGAATAAAAGATACATGCTATCGGTACATAATGCTCGTTTAATAGGAAAGAGGCTGGCTAATCTTTTGGCTAACTTAGAAGACTTTGGTGCTAATGCTGTGGATTTTCATCTGCTTGGAATAAGTTTGGGAGCGCACACTGCCGGTTGGGCCGGTAAGTATTTTCAGAAATACAAAATGCGCAAATTGGGACGAATTAGTGGCTTAGACCCAGCGGGGCCGTGCTTCTCTATGGCGTTTTCCGATCAGCGTTTGGATAAGCTTGACGCTGATTTCGTGGACGTGATACATACTAATAAATTAGTGCAAGGGATTGCTGAAGCGATAGGCCATGTGGACTTTTACGTCAACAACGGAGGACCCATGCAGCCGGGTTGCTTGATGCCTTCGTGCAGTCATCTCCGAGCGACAAAACTGTATGTTGAAAGCATCGAAATACCCAAATCGTTAGTCGGAGTTCGGTGTAAGAGTCTAAAGCATTTTCAGTCAAATGCCTGTGAGGATAAAGACTTGGCGGTACTCGGTTACGGCACGTCGACTTCGATCCGAGGTCTCTATTATTTGCGGACGTCAGCGAGTCCTCCGTACGGCCTTGGTTCGGATGGAGCTAAAAATATTCAAAGGCCAATGAACTCTTGGGAGGCTTTAGCGAAAGAATTTTAGTTCATCTTAGTTTCTTCATTGTTAGATGCCATAATGTCCTCTTATAAGTGGATTATCTGTTTTTTGTATGCATGATTACACAGTTCAAATTAACTTTTTGTTATACTAGGGAATAGATTAAACGGTGTATGTAATACAAAATTAGTCTTGTAAATGTGAGAAAGCGATGTAGACATAAGTTATTTTATTTATAAGCATTGTTGCGTTAAATTTTGAATTTGTTATAAAGTAACATTTAATCTAAACAAAGCGATTTAAAATAGAGAAATTTGCCTAGGTAACGTTAACGGCACTCATAAAAGAAATTACATAAGGCCCCCGTGACACGAATTAGTTTTAAACAGTTCCCGTTAAATTGACCGCGGCGCGCTTACGTCACAGTTTCGTAATAAGCGCTCGACGAATGCAAAGCCCATTGACATCGCAGGCACAAGAAACAAGGGCTCCTACACTAACGTCAAATGTGGAAATGACGTATGCAATGATGCAAAACGGTGGAAAAATAACGTCGAATCTTACAAAGTGAAGAACTATGGTGAAGTCACTAGTGCAGATGACAGAACATTAATATCCAATATTATATATCTTTCTATAAGTTCAAGAGTTCTAACAAAAGATTTTAGATGGATGAGTAAGGAAATAAGCTAACGATGTAACATTTAAGAGAAACTAAGCTCAAGTTTTAACAAAAACACAGAAATCGTTAAACTTCGTTCATGAAGATCTCACTGTTTTTACCAAAAAGATAAAAATCAAACGGTTGCTGACAAAACAATTATTTTTGTTTGCAATTAAAATTGCCTGACCTTCGCGACCATCACTTAAAAGAAAAAAGAATACAAGACTTGCTTCACAGATAAATTTAGGAGATAGACCGTAAATAGTCTACAAGTGGTTTTTTTACTTGTTTAAAAAGATAATTATCAATGCTAAAATTGATTTAACTTGACTTCAAATTAATATTGGCCTAAATATTAATATAAAAGAATCACCACCAATGTAATCTATTGCTCAATGTTACTTAAGAATAAGTGATCTAGTAAAATGTAAGTAATTACATTGTTGACTTATAATATGACATAATAATTAATTAATGGTTTACAATTTACATAGTAAGATTCTAAGAATAAGAATAGAAGACATTAAAAATTGTCTTTAGCCAATTCTTATAAGTAGTTTTTGCTTAAAAGATATACAAATATTCATGCGTCTATACAAATGTCGATGTTAAATAAGTAAAGTATTAAAGTTTTATATCTCATTTAAATGTATCTCCTACTTACCTTGTTTAATGCATTGCGAGCTACAAAATATTATTATCTTGTTTCACAATGAAAGTACGGCAACAATTTCATAACTTCAGTAAATGCTAGGTGAGCTTCAGGTTTATGAATCGCAGGAAATAACCGTTAACATTCTTGAAGGAGTGTAACTACCGAGTGTAACTAGTTGATACAAAAAATTCCTCACTAATATTATAACGCGAAAGTTTTTAAGAAAGTATAAATTTTCTTTACTCTTTCGGCCAAAACCTATTTAAAGTATAAAATCTTGTAAGAGAATGCTGTTATAGACATAATGTGAACTATAGTAACATAACATCAGTAGGAATATTATGGAAATTGGAAATTGGAAAGTAAAAAACGAAAGAGAAGGAATTTTTATAAAAAAAAAGTTTTTTTTAATAATAAATGTCACAGTTGACCTTATTATTAATATCGCATAACCTATTTTGCGTATTCGTTGTTTTTTTATTACACATGTAATATCTTCTCACGCTGTAAATCAATCAATGACTTATACATATCATGTCATCTGTCAATACACAGTTCCTGTAATTCCATGCATTTTTTGAACAAAAATAAGTTTGTAAATAGCTATAGGTTGAATAAGAAATGTTTTAAAAATAAATAAAAAAAGAAAGTATAAAACGTATTTTTATTTCATTGGAATTTTTTCTATGGATATCAATGCTTCTGTTATATAAACGGTTACTAATAGTGTAAAATAGAAAATAATTTTTACCAAAAATAAACCAACTTCAAACTAAAAAGCAAGAAATAAATTTGCTTCGCACAAAGTAATACGTATTTTCATTAAGTATATATAGACATGATTTAATAGTTATTTTATAATTTTAAAGTCGGTACCAAGTAAATGCTACAACAATCTATATAGTATCGATTTACCCAAACAAACAGTTATTGTTTTACTAAAAATTGTAAAATTGAGATACCTCATCCTTTTTATTGAAGTCGGTTTAAAATTATAAAATGCTAAAGATATTTATAAAGTTATTGCTTAAATTAAGTTTTTTACGTCTGTATATAAAAGTGATTTAATTGCAATTGCGATATATGTATGTCACTCATATGTGTGACAAAGAAGTATGTCAAGCATTTTGAATTGTTGAGATAATACGTATATTCATTACGTGTACGTTACATAAGGTGAGAAAAAAACAATGTGTCTATTCAACGAATTCCTTAATTATAACAATAATACTATTGTTATAAGTAAGTATACAAAATATATGTTATCATTGAAATAAATAAATAATAAATAAAAAAACACTATCGACAAAAAACATACAGAAAAGGACTACATTAAAAAATTACATAAGGTAATATATTACATACATAGTACATTATTTTTATTAAACTGAACATCTTACTTATGTAATACAGGGTAAAACTGAAGTTTAAGAATTCCAGCGATAAGTTATATTGTTAATTCACCTAAAGTATCATGGATCAATCAGATACCATTATACATAGTATGGTTATACCATGACGATGTAGTATTATTATTTATAATACACATATTTACATATCTACATTTACCTTTAAATATTTATTAAATTTATACTTAAATATTTGATTCTTAAATTTGGGTACGTTATCATTGACTAAATAATCATAAAAATAAAGCCTAATTACTATACAGAAGTCATATACTTTTTATAACAAATCGTTGCAAAACTTTTTCACGGTCCGTCGGTCAAACAATTTTGTTTTCATCTCTGAGCGGGTCGAAAATGCGGAAGTGATACGAATAATAACGAATGAAATTGTACTGGAGATATCGTCATTTCACGGTGCTTTTAATGCATACAAATTAATTTTCAGTTGGGTTTCCGTTAATTAGGTTTTGAAAGGTCTTAAAATAGATTAATTTATGTTTTAAAGTCTATTTTAGTTATATAAGTAAATTTGGATCAGAGTTATGATTTAAATCTCCAAAAAATCGTATTTTTTATATTACCAATGACTGTAGAACTTTTTAAATTCCTATAATTAATAGTTATAAATAACCAGTGAATGTATGACTAAACAGTGCGGTTATCAATAAAGGTAAACAATTTGTTTTTAAACGTAAATAATATATTTCACTTATCTATTCAAGCGCGTAACATTAGATCTCACATTTTATGAGCATAATAACTGGATATCGAGTTATATGTCCTTTAATTCCCAGCAGATTAAAGCCCTTACATAAACATGGATATCGGGGTAAAATGGAAAAACTGCTATAAGAGTAAAAATAAATGTTTGAGCGATTTAGCACCTGCGGCCTCGGGTCGGCTGAAAGCCTGTATTTTGCCGTTTTACCGTGAATAGTAAACAATCATTTTTCTTTATCACAGTTGGAAAAATACACATCTGAGTTAGCATGGCGGGGTGTGGTTGAGTTAAACTTAACGTTTGAAGGAATGTTATAAACTTGGAATCAAAATTAAAAGCTAAAGTTTTCGATAAGATGAAAATAGCCAAACTTACGCCCACAGGAATAGTATGGTCTCTAATTAAAAACTGGTTTTATATTATTGATTAGACAGTTTCTTTGGTGGGAAAGATCTAGAAAAACATATAGATTTTTTATATAAAATAAAAATTGTAAGGTAAGATCTTAAATGATACTCCTAAAAGCGGCATAAAGTTATCGGATCAAATTTGTGTATCAATTAATAACAAAAGCCAATATTTAAGTTTCCCTATCTGGTTGTTTGTCGTACGCACCTTTGGATTATATTCTGACCCGTGTCCTATGTACACTTTGACGGGAGCCGTCCTAATCCCACTGATTACATAATACTACTAATTTAAGTAGCAAAGGACAAAGTTCAGACGAAATAATCTCGTTTTTATAAGGATTAATTGACTTGCAATATAAGGCTAATTTTTCCTTTAAGAAAAGAAAAATAAGCTTGGTGCGGAATAATTTATTCAATTGCGAGCATCGTTTTTAGAATTAGCATCGCATGTAATAAGCGTAGTTTCCTACTTGGACACCTGTTTTTAAAATATGAAAATGTTTGTAGCTTATGTAGCTGTCCTATGGGACATACTGATGTATACACTGGTGTTTTACTACAATTGTGTAAGATTGTTGGCATTTACTAATGAATAATGATGAACACCCAGCCTAATGATTGTAATTCTCATCCAGAAACTTGAAACTGTCTTGAGGACGACCGCAACTGTCCGCAAAGCGTAATGCGGTACGCTAGCCTTTACAGAAGGAGTCATCTTATCCATCGCTTTTAGACGTATCGTCCGATCGACTGCCACTACACTGTGTTAATGTTAGCAACCATTGCGATACTCCCATTTAATATCCACAGAAACAGAGCTTAAATTTGTTCTTAAACACGTTATCTATTAGATAACATTCGATTTTAATAAAACCAAGTAGTATAAGATCTTATTGACTTTTATCACGGTAATGCCATTATTTTAAAATATTATGTATATGGCATTAGAAGAGAATGACTTTATAATTAAAAATAAAAATTTACGAATACAAATATTAATGTTTTAAAACAGCAAGCTCACGTCATTAATATAGCGCTGTGCCTATCATTAATTTCGATCAAACCTAAATATTTTATTTAGGCAAGGGTGAACTGTAAACTTGCCCGGCCTTCGGACATAATTTAATTATGAATTATATTCTCCGCTTTTCAGCGATTCCCTTGGCTAAAATATTTACGTAAGAAGAACGGTGTTACTAAAGTTATGAAAATTCATTTGCATGATGTAATTTTTATCTTTAATATATGTTTCGATCAGTGATTTTATTGCTTTTTTAGATTGTCCTGTAAGATTAAGTTCTACTACACTGATAATTTGATTAGAATGGGATGGGCTATTTTATAAACTTAAAAAGGAAATGAATTACGATATATTTATGGATAAATTTTAAGTAAGTAAGACACGCCTTATAAAACTGCGCTATAGGCATACCTATAACTAATGACTAACGTGTGTAAAAATAGACTTAAGTAATATCTATTTAATAGCCTATACATAACAATGTATTAATGATACTTTGATGACCGCACAAAATAAATATTAAAGCAAATGAATTACCATTTGATAAAGAAATTAGAACTAAGAAATGAAAACTGTCTGCTTAAAGATAATATAATGATTATATTCACCGCTATCTTTATTGTAAAATTTGTTTTATTTGAAAGTAGATAACATAATATTTTATCACTTAATACGCACAAAGGCATCTAGGTTATACTGTGAAATAACAAGAACAATCCAAATAAAATATTATACTAAACAAATGTTGTGGGCTTTGCTGTAGGCGTTACAAAACAGCTAAAGTTTTAGTCAACAATATAATTAAGCATGCCTCCCGGACATTTATTTCTATTAAACTTAATTTTGACGAAACAATGAAACCGTAGCCCGATTGTTGCTAGCACGAATTACAAAAACTTACCTGAATTACTCCAACTTGTTACTTTCAATTATATCAAGGAATATCAGTTTAGTTCCAAATAATTACCCCTTATCAGATTAAAGAGCAAATGTTCTTGATTGCGTATTTTCTCTTAACATTTTACTGGTGACCTTTAACATACCGGAGGTCGGAATAAACTTTCATTTGGCGGTATAACGTTATATAGGATGAGAAATGATTATAATTATGACCACCTGGCCTAATAAACCGCAGCGTATATTACGGTCATAAAACACAAGAACACATTCCGCTGTTTATTAATATTATATATGAATAGCTTGCTTTTACTACTTTAAAAACAATATTTTACAAATGTTCTAATTCTAAAGTAAATTAGGTGTTAATCTATTAATTAAAAGCCTATTTATAAAGAACGCTTACTAACCATCAACAAAGTCAAAAGAAACTTTGAAACTTGTAGAACTGACAAATTCCTATAAGAAGCCGTCTAATTATAACAGACGTAAATTATATCCAACGGAAGTTAATGAAACGACAAAGAAAGTAATTCAAAGTGCGCAATCGGAGTAGAGACGAGGTTTTACGAAGCTCGCCGAAGCGCACTCCACTTCTAATCCAATTTGAAACCGTAAAGTAGATAACAGACGACGACTAAACTATTTTTAGATTTAAGCTGTTGAAGAAGTTGTAGTTTTGCTTTGTATTGTGTGAGAAGTCTAAATGTACAATGGGAACATATTATGTACTAGCTGTGCCAGCGACTTCGCCCGCGTAGAAAAGTGACTTTGGGAAGCATTTTTGAAAATGCCTAACCCGCGCCAACAAACGTTCAGCAAGTTCAACGTAACTCTTTAAATTGCCATAACTTTTTTATTTATGAACCGATTGACAAGAATTAAAGACTAAATGTTAAGTTAAGCTTACCACAATATATC
>DWAJ01002681.1:0-16750 GCA_018238005.1 Eurema mandarina
GTAAGAAAAATAGTATTGATACATTTTTTATAGATAAACTTATGATCTACAATTCTGTCTAAGGCTCTTTTATGATAAAACTTACAGTTTTGCTGAAAATCGCGAAAATCTCATTTTTGTGACCTTTGACCTCGAATAAAAAATTTTCCTTACAAGGGAATGATGGGGAACTTCTAGATATTGTTTATAATTATGTTTTGAACAATTTCAGTGAAATTCAGCTTGTTGGGACTTTATGTAACTTCAAATGTCTAAATTGACCGGACTATAAGAGATAGACATAATATTTTTGGTAAACTTTTAGGCGCACAATATCTATTACTATCTACTATTAGTAATAGATATTGTCCACCTTAGTTAGTCTAGACTATTAGTATCTAACTATTTTGGTCTATTTGCTATTTGGTCTTTGGTTTGCAATATAAGCGGAAAAAAACGTTCTTATTTATGACATCACATTAGAAACCTCTAAATTTATCAGTCTTTCTCTACTATATTATGCATGTATTATACATATAAACCTTCCTTAAAAATCACTCTATCTATTAAAAAAAAACTGCATCAAAATCCGTTGCATAGTTTTAAATATCTAAGCATACATAGGGACAGACAGAAAGCGATAGTGACTAAGTTATATACTATGTAATAATGCTGATAAATGTAAATGCAGTCGTTGGTTACGTGTCCATAAAGGAATAAAAAAATCAGCGCCTAGCGCGGCACAAACTCAGAAACAAAAGGTTAAACTAGTCTCCGGTGATATATCGCAAATTTCAGTTACACAGAGAACATTTCGCAACTCGTATTTTATTCAAGAGCACACTGTAATATCTCGCTTGTTTTCTACCAACAAGATGATAACCTCTAGTAATTTACACCCGGGTACATCATAACCAACATCACAGCTTTAATATTTTAAATGGTTTACGCAAAACAAGCATTTGGGTTCTTGGAGTAAAGACTATAATCGTGCACAATGATTTTAAGTGTGATTTTGTACACTACTGCAAATAAACATCTTAGCGAGTAGAAAACAACAATAATTAGGAATCTCGAAGTTGTCGCGATTTAACGCAACGTTGTAGGAAGTGAATACGACAATTACTCTTACTATTGTTGAGCGTAGAGTGGCACAGTAATATAGTTCAGTGCAATTAATGAATGCGGGATAAGTGTTATCATTGTATGTAATGGTCGTACTCAGTCATTTTAATTATTGGTTGAGATATATTTTTTATTTTGATTGACGTGAAGAGGTCGTGTTTTTCCAAATAAATTTCGAAATAGGTATACATTTTACTTTTTTTAATTTCGCAAATTTAATAATAATATACTTTCACTATTTCTGATTGCCCATTGGAAATATTTTACCAAAGGATGACATTATCATTTCGCTGTCAATATAAATACATCTCAGCACCGGAAAAAATAGTATAGTTTTATCTACTTGTATCTACTCGTAGGTATACTCGAGGTATTATTAAAGAAATAAATAGACAAATCTATCAAATAAATAATAATAATGCGTCAAGTGAATATATTATTGCGCCCCCAGCCCCCTTCATACACTATGTATGGTAGTTTCAATCATCCTCTCCCTAGTAATTATCTTTTGTATGTCCACAGTCCTTTGGGTGCGTCTATCTGTAAATTCACGTGTCATTATCCCTTATAATGGATAAAAAATATAGTTTGGAAGTATCCTTTGTACAGCAAAATGTTGGTGTATTATTGTATGTCCCTTTGATATATAATGAGACTTATATGGCCCCTAGGTCATTTAGGCATAACGTAAAATGCCTAAATGACCTAGGGGCCATATAAGTCTTCAAATTACATCAAGTAGATGCGATAAAAATAAGAGGTAATTACTAGTAATTATATATTCTTAATAAATTTATTAACCTAAAGCGTAACGTTTAAAATAATTTTACATAATTATAATGAAAAAGAATACTAAAGACTTATAAACGACTTACAAAAAACTTCTTAAAACTTCTGGTTTTATGAAGACAACGTTTTATGTTTTTACTTAGAGAAGGATAATTATCCCTCACATGGGAATTCCTTACCTTCTTATAAGCTTAAGTAGAGCCCTTAAGGACTGTAATCTTGAAATTATATTACTTCCCTTGGAATATTAAAGATTTTCTTTCGTGTGGTTAGTCTGGTTGTCGATATACAGTACAATATTTCTTGTAATATAAAATATTAATTTAAACGCTAAGATTCATATGATGATTTCTAATATGCAACTAATAAGATATTGTCAATCAGGTTTCTTATTTATAAAATTAAAGAGCCCTCCAATTTTCCCCCGTATTTCGGTTTCTATGGCAATACCGAAATAGTAAGTATTTTTGTAGTAACATACGGTCTAGAATACAATATACGTTGTCGTTAGTAATTTAAGCATAGAAAGTGTCATATCCATACATTCATAAATCCATATAAAGCGACAAGTTTCTTTCTTACATTCAAATACGTTAAGTTAACATGATCAATACAAAAACATTATAATTTCCTAAAATAAAATAGATCTAGTACATATGAATAAGGGAGTCTCCCTAAAGTCGCTGTCCTACAAGTACATTTAAGGCTCTCATGAAATTATAATTTAATTTTTTCTTGAGAAAACTCATTTTGTCTGGAATATGTCTGTGAATGTATGATGCAGCTTGATTACGCCGAGTGAAATTTATTCACTTCGCGTAAATTTTACATGAACTTGGTAATCTCTACTAAATGTTATGAACATTTAAATTTATAATGAGGGTCTCGGTGATATTGAAACAGCGTATTACAATTTGCTTTATTAATATGTGCTACAAGAGGTCTTTACTTGTATAGAGATGTCGTTTTAACGCGACGTTTAACCGTTGCTTTTCATACGGCTACTTATATATAAATCATAATGATATTGATATTATCATAATTTGAAAGAGAAGTACTATCAAAAATAAAAATATGTACGACTTAGGAACCTTCGAAAAAGAAGCGTACCTTTCCTTAAAGGCAGCAAAACACACTCGTGACATCACGAATGTTCATGGGCGGCGCTGATCACTTTCCATCATGTGACGCGCTTGCTCGTTTGTCCTCTTATATATATATAAAAAAAAAAAGTTTAAAAACATATAATCTATAATATTACTTGAAGGTTTCAGCATTTATTTTTTCCGTTGAAACATAGTTTCACTATTCAATAATACGTACATCATAGGCGCCATTTTTACAAGTTTGTAAACCTAGTAAATTAATGAAATGTACAACAAAATAACAACTTAATTGAATATTTCCAAAGCACGAAATCGGTTCGTGCCGTGAAATTAAAAAACTTAAATGCTAAATGGTAAAGTTTGTCGCGTGTACCGCGGTCAGATGTTATGAAAATGAAAATAAACCCAGTCATTAACAATGTTCGCTGCCGACACACATTTCGAGCAACAGCCGAAATTAAATCACATTTGTGGAAAGTATATCAGAATAAATTAAGTTTTAAAATCAAAGAAATATCATCCCTCAGGGAATTGATCTTTTTTTAGACTTGATTCGGGTTCAGAATGACACTTCAGTTCAGTGTTTTGAATCCAAAATCTCTCAAACTCACAACTTAACTCTTAATATTTTCACATCATTTATCTTTTAGTTTTCTTTCTCTCTCTCTGTTCTCTTTGCCTATATCTGTGCTATTTTTAATTAACAATTTGTATAAGATTTTATGCCATATTAAATCACAAATTTAATCTTTTCTTAGCGCCATGGTATTTCTCCCTATTGATGAGACTCTATACCAATAGTCAACATTTAACATTTTATATATCTTATTTCAAAGCAAAGTGCATCACACTGAGTGTTTCTATTAGGCAAGGCAAGCTGTTGAAAATGAAATATAAAATAATCTAATCGAAAAACAAGGTTCCACGTAACGTTAATATCGTCTTCGATATTACAGTAAACATAAACGAAGCCAGAATTGGCCACATAAGACTAATACTTACATTTAATTATGAACACAGAACACAAAACTATTTGCTGCCAGCGAAGCTGTTAACAGAAAAATAAAAGAATTTCTTCTTATTACTGTCGTTCTCATGAGATCAATTACGTCTTACCTATATTAACCCGAACTTTATATTGCCTCGCGGGTATCGTTATTTCGTATACTTTTACGAGACATGACATAAACTTGTAGATAATTTTATTGTATAAATTCAATTTTTCTTCATATATTTCGTGGCTTTTCGCGAATATCTCTGGAATTCGTATTCGTGTCGTAATCTGTATCGTGAATACTGCTTTCTTAATATTATAGTTTTTTCTATTGTATAAGGTCATACTTTAGAAGCTTATCCCATTAAAAATTGGTCAAACTAATACGATAACTCCGTTCAATTATTATCTTTATAAATAATACCTACTAATGAAATAAAATATCTGAAAAATATATAATTACAGTTTCGGATAATATTTATTTTATTTGAGATTAATAAGCTTCAGATGTTTTGCTAACATTACTATCTTCTACGGCCATTATTCTGAGGACTAATTAGAGATTATACAAGATACAATTAAGATACGTTTGGGTTATTTGTAGATGTAATACGAGTTCCTCTTCGTCGGATAATATTTCATAAAGTAAGTTCACTAATGAGCGTTATTATTTGTGAAATCCGAAGACAACTTTTTCGTCAATATGAGAATAATTAGTTCCAAATTCTTTATATAACGAGCCTTGATATACGACGAATGCAAATTGAAATAAAACAAACGTCGATTTGCATTTTAGCTATCATATCTATACAGCTAACTATAAAAATATTTTTTATTTTTAAATCGTATATTTTTAGTAATTAAGTTTCAAACGTAAAGTTATTTATTACAAAACTTTTCAATTCGAACCAGGAGTTCCTGAGATTAGTGCGTTCAAACAAATAATCAAACCCTTCAGCTTTATAATATTCGTTTAGATACTTTATATATTATAGTAAATACCGAACTCACCGCATCGATCAATATTTCTCTTCTCGGCTTACCTGCCGGTATCTAAAATGCTTTTGAGATGTCATTTTATTAAATGTTAGAACTCTAACTCATGTCAAATAATTCAGAAATATGTAAATTAAACACTTTATAAAATCCCACCAAGTGTAAAAAACTGTTCGACCTCCTTTATATCGTAAGTGTAGCGATATATAAAAGGCGTAGTCACGATTCGTTTCGACGTTTCGAGTTTGTAACATTTCTACGCAATATATCTGTGGGTGGGCGATACACTGCCTCTAATTTTATTCAATTTGTAACTTTCGAACCCAAAACTTTGGTGATGCATGACTCGAACAGTAATTTGACTTTTATTGCCTTCATTTGCTCAGATATTGAGAAAGGTTTCGACTTATGATAAAGTTGATTCTAATTTACATTTCATACTCAAGAAAAATATATTTATTAATCCAGAGAACTCATTTTTTTTTAATTTACACAGTACATTCCCGTATCAGTATTTAAAATACGCAGATAAAGATAAAGATGCTTTTAATAAAAAAATATATATTTTTTAAAATAAATTTATATCTTTAATTTTTATCTTTATACCCGCAAATCTGTTCATATTTATCCTTTCCTGTATGGTTGCCTGTTGGAAGAAATGGCTTACAGCCATATATATTGTAATGTTGTTTTTTTTAAACAAATAAAGAATTTATAAAATAAAATTATTGATTTCTTTTTGTGGACCTTTGAATACTAAAAAGTATTTGTATTTTACAAACTAGCTTACATGTTGCTGATTTGTTATCACATATTTTTCCATTAAGATACTTTACTCTATAGCGTTGTAATAATATATGTATAAGCCACATATGGAATCCAAAATTAAATGTATAATTCGGGTAGAATGTTAGAAATGACAGTAATAATGCTTTGCTGGTATCAGTGGCATGTCACAAATACCACGAACGAACTCTTGGCGTACGCCCAAGCGTTTCTCTCTAATTTTTGAGAACGTTACTCCAACGGACGCCAACTGTGATAGTGAATACATTTTTAGATTTATTGTGGCCTGTATTGTTCACGGCAAAGGGACGTTATTTGACCGCTCTGAATTAACGTTTTGTTTTGCTGAAAAATATTGCGTTTTGTTGCCCGGCCCCGGATTTAAATGAACAAGCTTTTAAAATGGTTTTTTGCTTTTTATACGCCTTTTTGAATGCTTTTATTATATTTCTCTAGGCTCTATGACTTGAAAGTACGATTTTGATATATCTATGTAATTAATAATAATATAATTTGGTAGTACGAACAATAGTGTATCATCAATATTTATTATCTAGTCTTCGTAATCGGTACCTTTTCAATTATTTTTTGGTAAAGAATGAACGTTATTATTACCTACTTATAATTATTACCGTCATATATTTAATTAATAAATATTACTTTTTTTTTATTTTAAAAATCATATGTTTTGGCACAGTAATTGGTATAATATTAATGAGGACAAAGTCTTAAAACAGTTTTGATAAGTAGCGAGAAAGCTAAGACTAAAGTCAAGCCATTTTCTAAGTAAATCCCTTGTGGTTTCAACACTTCATAAATTTTAAGCGTAACCGTTCGTTCCCACTAGAAATGAGCTCGAACGCCCATTACTACAATAGCTTAAAAATCTATAGCATCTATTTGGCACCAAGCTGAAAGTAGTTCCATGTCTGAAGCAGCCCCGTCGATTTCGTTTCAATAGTTATAAACTGCTACTTTTTACGACAAGAACTGTTCCGCGGCGAACATAACTGCTGAAAACGTTTTACTGAATGTTAAACGCAGTGGAGTTTCAGGAAATCACCTTAAATAAAATGTTGGAGCGAACTCAACCCACTACATACCTACTATATTTATAGCAGTACTAAGAAATAGAATATAATTGTATAGCTGTATTATTAATAGTAAGCAACTAATGGGACCTTAATATAGACGTCGAGATGTGGGAGTACTAATAGCTATCCTTACTTATTTTTCATAGAATCCAGGTATAAATGCGACAATGTTTTCCTGTAAGGTCATTAAGCGTCTGTCCTATATAATGCAGATTTTAATTAACATGTTCAGGCAATGAAAATAAATAACCTTTTTAATTTTTAACATTAAAAGCCTTATTTACGTATGGCTTTATATTTACCTAAGTGAGACTTTGACGTGGGATAATGAGGGTTTTCGATAAAAAATTCATGTAGTAATATTTGAAAGCGACATTTTATTGATCATGTAGCTCAACAAGCTTTGTATATATTCGCTTCCATTATATCAATAATATATTGCGTATGCTTTGAAATAATACTGTAATTTGTATTCTTCGATTTGTCGCTAGAACGTTGGATATAATGTAGTTCTTAAGTCTTATAGTCACTAATTAATAATGCTTGTGTTTGTGTAATCCAGTATTATTATATTTATTAAACTTCTGGTGCAATAAAAACAACTTTAATTAGGTATATTCAATCTATCACTATAGAAAATTGTACGGTGTCTCCGAAAAATAAAATGTCATGAAAAAAAATAAGCTTTTCTGTTATTAATATTTGGTTAACGTCTAAGGACTTTTTATATGTAACAGTGTATGCCTTCAAATACTTCACTGTACGATTTTGAAACGTGTCGACGCGTGAATGATACAAAGTCCCTAACGAGAGGATATACAGGGCTTTAAATCTGCTCCAAGGACTCGAATCATTGGTATTTGTTCAGGTCCTACTTAGTCTTAGGGGAGAGAACTGTCAATACCTCTGGGGTTATAAGTTTCATCGATTTGTATTCAGCGCGGTACGCGTGTTAACGTTCAAGCGATGTACGGAGCTTGTAAGGGATATGTGGATTTGAATATTTTATAATGTTAACAAAATTCGTTTTAGTAACGTGCCTCTTAATGAATGTAAAGCGATATAAAAACAGTGAAATTTTATTTGTAATTCTAATTAAGTTTATTCTGTTTTGAAGAATGCTAGATAAAGTTTATTTACTTGGGTCTTGTCTAGATGCAATAAAAAATATTATGTAAACTCGTTCACGATTGTATGAATCCTAATATATCAGACATGTCTCCGAGCAAATAATGTCCATGTCGTTAGGTCTTTATTCCTTTATTTTTGTTTGTCTCAAAAAACCTTTTAAAAATTTATAGGTATATATTTAAGGGACATATGTAAATAATTATTGTAATGCATGTATGTACAATATGCGCATAGTTTCCGATCAACGGTACTCCATTGGTTAGTTATTATGGTGAGGTCTATATAGAAGAAAGTTAACAAAAATGAAAGGGTCTTTTGCTGATAAAATCCCAAAAACACAACCAGTTTGTTATAAAAAAAAATTAAACATAATATAAGCTATTACATTAAAATTTGTTCACGAAGCCACCATGCACGTAATAAACTTTTGCAGCAACGAAATAATTTTTGCGTGATGTTTCCATATATTAAAAATTTTAAATAAAGCACTTTTTATATGACTTTATTATACGAGGTCTGTTTACGTCGTATTTTCATTAATGAGTACGGTTCATAATAATTAAAATATGCTTTATTCATCGTTATACGATGTCGTGGTTTTAGTATCTGTGAAAGATTTGGGTTACTTTTCGTTAAATTTTATATTTTTGTATATAATTCGAATAAATTATGTTTGAATTAAAAATGTATGTATATCTACAAAATGTTTATTTTCGAGGAATACATCAACAACCATAATTATTAATTACCTTATGTAAAGAATACTTGACATGTTTTGTCTTTCGTTCTATGGTTGTCTCAAAGAGTTCACTCTTAAACTTTAAGCCAAAAGTTAGCATTCTGAAATTACATGTTATATTGTGAAGGTGCAAAGTATAATTAATTATATCCAGTCAACCATTAATCCATTCATGTGTCAACACCTAAACATTGCAATATATTAATAATGAAATCCCTTTAACTTTTCTATCGAAATAATTTCAAAATGTATACGACTAAATGCATTGTCATCGAACATTGAACTCTATCGATGAGTGCACACGCACAAAGCAATTTATTTCTTCTCAAGTCGGAAGGCGAAGTCGAAGCAAACATGGACTTTGAACCCGTCCTAACAATACACCCAGCTATTGAATAACTCGCACTAGCATCCTACTCTTTTAGCAAGTTATTTAATTAAGATTTTCCCGATACTTGGATAAGTTAAATTAAAAATTGTAAGTTTATGAAGCGTTTCTTGCTGTCTGTTAGTGAAGCGCTCATCGCGTTTGTATGGATTCTTTCTTTTGTTTTATCTTTCAGTTTAGTTTCAACAGCTAAGTTTTTCTTTACATTATATACAGATAATTTAAATCAGATGAGAATTAATCCACATTTCGTTTTTTATATTTTTCCTTTAAATTGAGACTGTTTAAAATATAATTTATAAAGGAGAATTACTTCAACGTACATAAAAACGTGTATATTTAGCTATATAGGTATATTTAGATTTAAGGAATACAATCTACCCAGAGTATATTATAGAGTATATTATACGTTTCTCAACTCTATTCAGGATTCAAAAAGATCCAATACATAGTTACGTTTTTGATCTTTTTGAAATCCCTCGTCGTTTTACATAAAATATTTTTGTTTGAACTCTTTTCCGCGGATATGGAAGCTTTTAGCGAGGTAAACATCATTGACGCATCACGTGGGTTAAAAATGCTGCTTTTTGCCCCGGAGCTTTTAAAGCAAGCTTACATCTACGGATATGGTGTAATGGATTTTGTATGGTTACGTTTAAAAGCCTGGATTATTGTTTTAAGCTTTTGTGTATCTCTTTTTAACATGAATAGGTTAATAGATATGGATATAAAGTGCTTTTCGGCGTGTCCATCTTTAATAACATTTAAAAACATATGCTTTTCGTCGCCCGATTATAACATATAAAAATACGATCCTAAGACTCCACTGTCCGAGTCAGGAGCTTTATTATTACTAAATAATAAATAAAAAAGCTTTTTATTGCTTCAAAAATACCAAGTTTACATACCCATATGCAGAGAGTAGCTTATACAGGAACATTTATTTGCTTCTGCATTCAAATGTATGGATATATACAATTGATAGAGATCTTTTATGTGAAAAATATTTGTATGGCGTCGTGAGCATCGGACCGAAGTAATTCTTTTCATATATAAGTCATGACTTAGAGTGACACTTATCCTGATAAAATGGTCTGTCCCGGGGGAAACCGAAAATCTCTATCTACCCGATTTGTGATCTCGGGTCATCCGGCTTCAATCGTGTTCCGAATAAATAACAGCTATGCAGGTGTGTATTACACATATATGTAATATATATACATAGTAAATGTAGCTTTTCTCTTCTTTGTTACTTCTTGTTCTTTTATCAATCTTACTAATTTACGATTTTTGTTTTATAATGAAGAAATATAGTTTATGGGTGGTGATGACCACAACTGGTATGTTGCATAAAAAGCTTGCTATGAGTATCAGAGTTATTTAATTCCTAAGTCTGACTGTTAGGGTAGATAAGTGATCTATCTTTTTCGGCTAAAGTACTAGCTAAATGTACCTCATTCGTTAAAATTAATAGTATGAATGTAAATTTTGTAGAAAGTATGTTTTTTTTTGTCTTTTGTAATAGTTGCTTGAAATATATATAATAATACCGAACAACAATTGTTTGCAGTAGCATTTTGATCGTAAGAGAAAATTCTCGCAACTGAATTAAGAAACGCTACTTCGCGTAATTGTATTAAGATATTAACTTTTAACTCGATTTGAAGGAATCTTAGAAATAATTTTATTTTACCCGGGAGCATAGAGAATATCTTCCTAATTAACTTCACCTTTCTTTAACTCGCTTAAAGGGCTATGTTTACGTACCAAATTTTGTTCTATAATATTTAGCTAGTTAGTCTTATAAGATCAAAATATTTATTATCATACTAATTATATTTATATGTTTTTCGAATGCAGCTCAACATTTAATTATAATTACATGCAAATTTATTGCAATGCAACTGTATTGTGGACTTATATAATAAATAGTTACAGAGCGATTCTATCCATCTTGTAACCGTTGGTGTGGCTATACTTTGAAAAAAATATCCAAGGGTGAATCAAGGATATATTCTACCTGCATCTTAAGCCTTGTAAGCCAAGTAATTGTGTGAAAAAGCTTTATATTATGTGAAATAGCAAGTAAAAAACTAAAAATAATTCCATATATTGCAATTACTAAGTCGATAATCACGGTAATCGATGTCTTAATCATTCAACAATAGACTCTCCCTTTGAATAGGATATTGTTATATTATTTATAAGTTATAATATAAATATAATCGTTCTCATCGAAGATTTCCTTTTAGAGAGCATTAAGTGAAGTGATACTTTAAAGTCAGTTGTTACTATCTTTCGAACTTTCCGAACGCATTCTTGTTTCTTTTAAGTGAATTTTCATTTAATATTAACAGAACTTCATTTCGCTGTTACTTTATAAACTAATTAGCTTCGCTCGAAGTAGTTTCAAAATTCAGTGGTTTAAAATTTAACGTGTTGCTGAAAATTAATTAAATTGAAATTTATGAGATCTGGGTTCGTACAAGTCTGCACGTGTACGGTAGGTAGACGCTGAAATATTTTTAAAGCCAATTAGAAGGTAATTATATAAATCTTGACATAGGAAACTGCGTCAAAACTTAGTAATAACCTTAAATTAGTTATTAAAGAAACAGACCTTATATAAGTATAATTGTTAGGTATTGTTTATTTAGGGTATTGACGAAATGTTATTCTATGTATACCACATCGAATACCTTAACGTCGTCCATTACATAGTTATGTGTACGAATAGATAGCTTATCTGGACCGTAGAGAATTCTGTAAAACCCGGGTCGGAAATCCGACTGATACGGCTCGCTTTCAAGGCCTAATCTAACTTACACCGGACATCGTTTGAGTAACGTCGATTTCAGGTACATTGCTTGATATATGTGGACACCAAAGCGTTTGAGCTTCGGTTAAATTAAGTCAAGAGGTAATGTATACTGCATGTATACATTAGGTAGGTTTAGATAGTAGGGTAATGAACTCAACCAAAATGCTACGTGATAAAGACAGATAAGTAGCTATTCCAGAGGATTTAAACTTGTGAATGTCAATCAAGTTAGCGGATTAATTGAGGACACTTGTTATCCCTTATCGAGATTGGACATTTAACATGAACCAACCATTGTAATATACAAATTATAGAGTTGAGCATTTGTGTAGGCGTATACATAATAACTGTAACATCTTCTAAGAAGCTCAGATCATGTATACGAGTAATTCGTTTACTTCGTGGTTTATAAAAAAAATACAAATACTTTTAAAATCAAATAAATTTATGTACTATTGAAATTTAATTACAAACATACGACCAGTGTTCCTTTCATTAAGTAAATTGATATAGAACCTTTATATATTTTAATCAAATAAACCTTACCGACCTAGTAAAGTGTTGCTCTTAAATATAACATGCACTCGTACGTCCAGCAATATTCTAAAAAATAATTATGTAAATCGGTTTAGCTGTTATCGAGTTATGCGCTTACCAACACATTTTGCGATTCATTTTTATATATAAGAAGATAGATATGTTACATAATGACAAATCGAATAGCGTTTTTCTTGTAATATACAAGTGAAGACGAGCACGAATAACAGGGTCATTTGCAGAAATATCAAGAGTCACTTGCCTAATTTATCGCGCTCACATTAATATCTGTCCGTTCCTATCTCGTTTTTCTCCTTATCTTTATTTATTTTAGGTTATTTCCTTTAATTTTACGATAAAATGTATTTATGTGATGGGAATCTTAAATTTTAAGTAAATCTTTGAACAATTGGTCCCGTTAGCCGTTTTTTGGGTATTCGTTTACGAGTTTACTGGGAAGGTTAAATAGGGGAAATCATGTTAGACGAAAATGAATTTATAGAAATTAAATGTGATGATTAGATTATTCTTAAAGAAAGTGAATGAGAATTATGACGGATTAAAAAAAATATGCAAATTTGTTAGTAAGCTGAGATTGAACGTAACACGAGTCATGTGTAACAAGAATAATGTGTTATTTTTGATGGATCTTATTCAGATCAAAATGGCAATCTCTACCCATATATTAATAATGCCTTACTTTAGTTACCTAATGTAAAAGTAAATAATAAACGAAATAAATATGTCGTGGAAAACGATGTCGCGAAATATTAAGATGCTAATTTGATTATTGTAGTACGAGGATAGTACAACAAGATGTCAGTTGTCATTGTAATGGCGGCACGTGGACAGAGTCGTATTTAAGAGAGTGGGTTTTCGGTATCAGAGACGACATTCCTATTCGGGTCGCCGTACAGTTCACACCTTCAAAACGAATCTGTCAGTTTACCACTGATCTGATCTGATTTAATTGCAATTGTAATTATTGCAAACAAGTGAGGTGAAGTGAAGTTATAATCCACGTTTACGTTATTATTCTACGCCATCTGCGGAAAGAACCCTGTACCACCTAATCAACATGGTGACGGCATTATCGCTCAGCCATCGCTGACGCCGTCATATATAACATACAACATAATAACACGTTTACGAATCGAACACTAGTTTCTTACCACACTGTATACCATTTATATGGAAGACGACATAGCCTCCTTGGTCCAAATTTTTCCGAAGGCTTCCCGTCGCGACCGGCCCCACAAAAACTTTAACTCAATAATGAGCTAGGCTCCGATGCAATTAATACCAAATACGGATCGCAAATCGATTATTTGACGTGTTCACGCCACGACACGGTCAAGTAAGGTGATGTTTAAGTTAGAATGGTAAAGGGTAACTGTGTTACTTATCTATGTATCTTCTATATATATAAAAGGAGAAACTGACTGACTGACTGACTGACATATCAACGCACAGCCTAAACGGCTAAACGTAGGTACTTGAAATTTGGAAGAGACGTAGCTTAGGTACCGTATAGGTGCACTAAGAAAGGAATTCCCGAAATTCCTACGGGAACGGGAAATAGCGGGAAAAACCTTTTGTATGAAAAATCTAAACCGCTTAAGTTAGACGCTTGAAATTTGGCATGCATCCACCTTAGTAAACTTAAAGCTTAGTTGCAACATGTACGAATACATGACATTTATTCTTTTAAATTTTATTTTTTAAATTAAATATTTTCAGGAAATTTATACACAGCGCCATCTAGTTCCAAGCTAAGTAGAAGCTTGTGTTATGGCAACTAGATAACGAAATAAATTACATATATACATACTTTTCTTTTGTAAATACATACATACAATACACAGACCCCAGAAAAATACAAATTTTAAATTCGTTAAAATTAACTATAAAACTAAAAATAATTAAACCATCTACAATGTACCTAACATTTAATAAAACCGATAAAGCACGTACTATCACCTCGTGTTGTTAGCAATAAAATAATTAGTGAGTAATTATATTTTTATCGAGGTCTGACCTCTGGGCGTTGGATAGCGACGGATAGAATTACATTTTTATATGTTAATTGACCTTTAGACCAGATATATTAATATTATATCATATACTAGCCGTTCCCTGCGGTTTTACCCGCGTAGTCCCCGTTCCGGGGGCATTACCAACATGTAAGGTATCCTATCTTTTACGTTGGATCAAACTGCACACAAATTTAATTTAAAATCGGTTCAGTAGTTTGGGAGTCAATCGCGGACAGACAACGTGACACGTAATTTATATATAGATATTAAAAAGACTAGCTGCTGCCCGCGACTCCGTCCGCGTGGACTTTCATATAAATTTTGACCCCCCCTTCCTCATCTTTAACCCTTTTTTCCAGTTAAAAAGTAGCCTATGGTCTAGAGCCTTTCTCAGGCTCATCAGTGTACCAAATTTCGTTCTAATCGGTTCAGTAGTTTTAGCGCGATGGAAAGACAGACAGACAGAGTTACTTTCGCATTTATAATATTATAGTATGGAAGTATGGTTTTGTTATTTACAGAGGATTCAAAGAGCCAGCTAAAAGCTGACTGTGATTCATATTTAGTAGATAAATTCGGGTTAAATTCTCCTATACGAAGAATATCTAAACTATACAATAATTACAGTCATCATTTAGATATCCATTCAATGTGTTTGAATCATTTCAAGAAATGCTTGGTGGATGCAGTGACGCTCCTTACTGCGCCAATTGATAAATATGATTGAATTTGAACTTTGTGCCGTGGTAATAACGTCTATAATTGACTCTAAAATATTTTTAGATTTCGCATTTATTCGCATTTTTTTTCACTTTTTAAACCTTCCCTAGACCTCCACGAACATTTCAAGCCCAAGATAAGATAAATCCGTTCAGCCGTTCTCGAGTTTTAGCTAGACTAACGAACAGCAGTTCATTTTTAGCTGACCTGGCAGTCTTCGTACTGCCTCTGAAAAGGGCTGTTGCTGACGGAGGGTTTCCCGACAATTTTTGAAATTTTCCTCACATTTTAAACCTTCTCTAGACCTCCACAAACATTTCAAGATCAAGAAAAGATAAATCCGTTCAGCCGTTGTCGAGTTTTAGCGAGACTAACGAACAGCAATTCATTTTTATATAAATATATATAGAATATAGATATAGATTACGTTAACTTTCTTAGTCATGTACATACGACTTTGACTGAACAAAAATTCAAAAAGTATAACGAAAAATAGACTGCAAAAATTATGTTATTGGACTACGTTATCGAAGTAACAATCTAATAAACTAATGTTGATAAATTTTGTATGGTCGTTCGTAGCTTGTTATGTTGTTTTCCTTACTAAGTGCGACACGCGATTTAAACCGGGGTTTGTACCATAGTTTTTGGATTAATTTACATAGTATGCAATAGTTTTAGGATTAATATAGTATACCTACAATAGTTTTTGATATTGAGACTTGCATATAACGTGTTTTTTTAAAAAAACCCTAACAATTTTCAAATATTACAAACCCGCAAACTTTACCTTTATATAAAATTCGATTAGATATTTAAATTATAATATAATATATTTCTTTATACAGGAAAAGCGTTATTTAATTTAATTCAGGAAGTCTGTTTATTATACTAAGAAAATTATTCAACTATCGTACATATATGAATCATCATAGTTTTACCAAAGAATTATTAACCACTGACTCAGAAAACTGTTTTTGCAGAGAAGAACGGGCAAGAAACTCAGATAGATAATTTTTATTTAAAAAATTTAATAACTCGCTTCCATTAAAATTATTGTAAATTTGTACGATTCAACGCACGACTTTCCCATGTAACATAGTTCTTTAATCAAATTAATACGAAATTTAAATAACGCCACACGATTGGTCAAAATATACGGCGCATGCGCAGCTGATCAAACAACATTCAATGCGAATTTATATAAAAAAATATATCTATCTACACTAATACATAAAGGGGAAATTTCTTACTTTGACGTAATAATCTCTTGAAATATTTGTCAAATTAAACAAAATGGTTAACGATTGTGCCTATGGTTGCACACACATAAGGCCTTCGACGACCGCATGGCGCAGTGTATATATATATATTACTAGCTTTTGCTCGCGACTTCGTCCCCGTCGGATCTATTTCTATTATTATGTTATAGTGAGTCAATCTTAGAAGATAGACATATGCTGTCGCGGACTTTTTTTTAGATCATTTAAAGAGGAATAATTCTTTCAT
>DWAJ01002682.1:0-16750 GCA_018238005.1 Eurema mandarina
GGCCAGGTCGCACGCCGTCATGAGCATGGCGCGCAGCAGCCCGCGCCGCGCCGCGCACGCGCTCCACGCGCCCCACGCGCTCCACGACCCGCGCGACGTACGCTCTTGGCTCACTAGTTCTATGAAGCCTTTGCGTTTGCTGTAATGTTTTAATTATACAAGATTGTTTTATATAAGCATTTTTAACATTTGTTGTGTCTCGTTGTGTTGTTGTTAAAAATGCGACGAGCGACGAGCGCTCTTAGCTCGCTAGCTCTATGAACAATTTGCGTTTGCCGTAATATTTCATGTAAGCAGTTTAACATTTGATGCTGGTGATTGATGAAAAAAAAGGGGGAAATACGTTCTGGTTGTGTTGTTGTTAAAAGCGCTCTTAGCTCGCTAATTCTATGAAGCCTTTGCGTTTGCTGTTATCGTATAGGTTTGTTTCATATAAGAATTTTTAACTTTTTTTAACGTTGGTGATTGATGATAAAATGTGTGGAAATTCAATCTGGTTGTGTTGTTGCGATCCACGCGACGAGCGACGAGCGCTCTTAGCTCACTAGTTCTATGAAGCCCTTGCGTTTGCTGTAATATTTCATATGAGCAATTTAACATTGGTGATTGATGATGAAATGTGAGGAATTAGTGTTGTTGTTAAAAATATAACCAGCCCGCACTCCACGCGACGAGCGACGAGCGCCCTTGGCACACTAGTTCTATGAAGCCCTTGCGTTTACTGTAATGTTTAATATTTGCGGTTCTTATACCGTGCAGACTTGTCTTTGACCGTAAGCTGCAACTTTGCATTCCATCATCATTCTCTTGTGGAAAACAACGTCACAGGCTATATTGGCGATTGGTAATGAAATGTTATTCAATATTTGCGGTTCTTAATTCTTATAACATGCACAATTGCCCTAATGTTCCCACTTTCCCTTATGGAAAACAATGTTGCAGGCTCCATTAATGATTGGTGATGAAATGTGTTAAATAATGGTCTTGTTTATATTGATAGAAGTTCAAATTTAACCATAAAAAAACAGAGCTTAAATTTTGTGCATTGACAGTCGCGATTAATGTCTCATCGTGTTGTGTTGAGTTGTTTAAAATACATTGCTGTATTAAAAATTTTATCGTTTTATGGCTTTATTAGCGCTATAGATGTATCCATTGATGAAGTGGAAATATTGATTAGAAAAGAAAAAAATTAAAACAATGAAAAAAGAAAAAACAAACCTTTGATCATACTATCGACGGTTTTAAAATTTGGGGATATCGAATGAGGTCTTTTTCTGTACATATGTTGAATATTTAAAAAAGGCTAATTACCTAAAATACACAGCCAAGTCAGTGGAGAGAATGGCATCTTCCAAAACCTTGACGACCTTCTCGTAGTCCTCGGACGAGAGATTCGCGAGGATCTGGTTTCCCGGCGAGTTGAGGATCATCAGACACTGGTCGAAGTGGTGGTGCTCCATCGTCGATGTAGAATATAATTGGGCTAGCGGTGATGAAGCCCTGGAAGTTACAAATTAATTATGAGCGGAGTTAAAGAGTACAAAACGGAACTTTATTACCTGGCTGTATGACATTAACTGTGATGGTGGGATTAATGAAATTAAAACGCATAATATTGTATTATCACATAATGAGTACCTAATACTCAATAAAATATTGAAAAGCTCCCATAGAACGAACGTGTTCTTTGCTCGTTTTGGCTGGGCGTGGTAGTCGCATAATTAAAAATTAAAAATGGTGCATCAAATTGAAATGAAATAATGTTTAGATTTTTTCAATACTGTTCATGTTCGACTACTGCATTGCGTTTGCTAAAATTTTAGAGACCAAGGTTCCAAAATTTTTTCTAAGGAAAAGACTTTTAAGATTATGTTCTAAATGTAGACTTACTTGATTTGGAAGGAATTATTGGTCCCCCGATGGTCGAGATCGTGACACAAACAGCCAATGATTAAAGCCAAGCACTCGAGCTCACCGAAAATCTTCCACCACTGAGTTTCCTGAAACATTATTAGTATTCTATCACGGATAATACAATTATAATTATATATTTGAATTTTATTTATCATCATAAACAGTTATGTTTACAAAATTTAAGCTTACGAACTATGGTAACTTTTTCGTCTAAAAATATGTAAAAATGAAGCGTATGACATAATTTAAGTAAGATATATGCAGTGCAGTTCATATTTTAGATCCAATTACGAAAAAATATAATAATCGATTCGAAGAATTGAATTAAAACGTAATGTATAATGTGTGTTACTTTAACTAGTGTAATAACTAGCGAACGATAGTTCTTTTTTTTTAAGGTCGCTCACCAGTAAGACCAAAACCAATAGAAACAATCTCTATATACAAAGTATTTTAATAAATAAATAATAATAATAATAAATAAATAGTGTTTATTGCTACTAAAATACAAATAAAAAACATTATAAAATCAACACATACAAACTGAAACGTAGCAAAAGGCAACGTATTTCTGTATAAGCACGTAAAATATCATGTTATGTAAACGTATATTATGTCATGTTATAATGTAATAAAGAATTAATAAATAAATTAATAAATAAATAAAACATAAGAGAACGCGGGCTCACCGTCAGTATCGAGAACATCATCTGCGCCACGTTGAAGGCGTGCCTCCAGTTGTGGTACGTTACATTGCGGTAGTTCTTCTTGACGCTGAGCAGCCAGCGGCACAGCACCGCGTAGTCGATGTGGAAGCGCTCCACGAAGTCGAGGTCGAGGAACATGCGCAGGCAGGCGCGCAGCGTGTCCTCGTCCGACATCTCGATGTCGTCGAACGCGAGCTCGTGCAGCTTGAAGTGCGCCGACGACGGTATCCGTAGACTCTGAAATTTTGTTTTGTTTCTGTCTTTTTTATTATATCTAAAAGAAAGTTATGTAATCGTGTAAGTATGTACTCATCAATACGTTGAGCAAATAAGTTGTCACAATAATATTTGCTTTAAACGTATTGTTGTTATATGTAGTAGGCGCTGTAAAACTATTAAGGTTAAATGCCAAACCGCAGAACTGATTTTTATGAAATTTGGTACAAAGATAAACACATAGTTTAGAACTTGAGAAAGGAAAAATGCTATCGCTAAAGGGGTTGAAATAGGTAATATTTTAAAATTTCTTTTGCTTACCCGTAACCGTTGAGCATCATCGAGCGAAGCGGAGGCATGGTAACTTAAAACCTGAAATGTGGTAAAAATCGGTTAATATACCATAAAGTGGGTTTTACTATGAAGGAAATAAAATAGCAGGGCATAACTTTACGCTGGTTTTACTTGGGTTCATTGAATAATTAAATAGTTATGACAATGAATTCGATACTTAGTGTAAGATAAATTTTCTTCTAACACACTTCTAATAAATAAGTAAACATTTTCAGGTCGTTTATACACAGCGCCATCTAGTTCCAAGCTAAGCAGAAGCTTGAGTTATAGCAACTAGATAACGGAATAAATTACATATACACACTCTTCTTTTGTAAATACATACATACAATACGAAGCAACACCCAGACCCCAGAAAAATACAAATGTAAATTACAAATATATTTTTCCGGTGTGGGGATCGAACCCACAACCCTTCGCGCAGAAAGCAGTTGTGCTACCACTGCGCCAAGCGTTTTTAAAACGAAAGACTCCATATTGAATACTTACATCCAATGTGACACTTTGTTTCGCCATCGCAGTGATGGCTTTCTCATACATATGCGTGTTATGTATGCCCATGCCGCAGAATATAGCGAACGCCTCCACAAAGTTCTCATCGTTCTTCGTAAACAGTAGTTCGTCGAATTTGTTTATAAGCTGAAAGTAGATAAAAAAATTTATAATAATAATACTTTATAAAGGTCGGCAAACCACTCCAGAACTGTCACTTTGCCAGTGTTCATGGGCGGCGATGACCACTTTTCATCAGGTAAAAAAAATACTACTATAGTCTTCATTGTGAAAGGTCTCATAGCGAAGAGTCTCGACCATCATCTAAAAAGCCTCTCGTTAGATCGATGCAAAAGGCGGTACTTCTAGACACGACGTGCATACTCAGGAGGTTCCGGTCTTTGTGGCTCTAACCACCGGAACTAGTTTTTGTTGACTTCTATTATAATATTATTTTTTATTACAATAATTATTGCATACACCAGGTCGTCATGTTAGTTCAATCTTTATTTTGTATAGAACCGTCTTACATCTAACATACTACAACTAAACTTAATTTCTACAGCTTTAACTAAATTCTGTTAATTCCTATACTTACTAGTCTATAAATTAGTTTATCCTCAAAACAAATAAGATTGGCTTAAGAAAAATTAACCAATCCTATCTCCCTATGTTCAACACGTGATTTACGACGTCTTAAGAAAATTCCCAAAAGAAAAGATAGATTACCATACATTATACATTTACATCCTGCAACGAATTCAAAGTAATTCGCCGACCGAAACCACATCGACTACAGCTGAATAAAATCTGTAATCTCATTTAAAACACCCCCGGGCTTACAATGTGTCCTCTTTTCAGCCCACACAAAAGTAATCGAAAGGAAATGTACAAATAATATCATCGTCAAAAACCAATTACCATTCATTAAACTTTTTAATCAAAAAAATGTTTAATATGTGATTGTTTTTACAAAAATAAAGTTGTTTTCTCGAATACTAAAACATGAAAAGTGCTAAGTTTTAAATCATTATAATTTAATACGCTTCGAAAAAAAATTGACTACTAGATTTTAGATGAAGATGTCCCGTCCCGTGTCTGTAATTTTCGTAGAAAACGCATATAAAAGCAACGGGTTAATCAGACATCTGTTAAATGTGTAATGCGTAAGCCTTTTGCGGCTCACAC
The DNA here is from genome assembly GCA_018238005.1 of Eurema mandarina. Lineage (NCBI taxonomy): Eukaryota > Metazoa > Arthropoda > Insecta > Lepidoptera > Pieridae > Eurema > Eurema mandarina. The sequence continues at coordinate 4,875 of DWAJ01002682.1, forward strand.
ATGCTTCAGATCCTTTATTTTGTCGCATACGACCGCAATGCGCAACGTTATCCACATTTACTCAACAATCATTTGAATTTTTCATTAAATTCAACCGCGTTTAACTGCGTACAGGACGCTACTTGAATACTTGCGAACTCTTTAACAATACGACGCCATTTTTATTTTTAGCTCCTTCGAAATTTGTAAATTCTATAAAGGTACAGATTTCGACCTAGCAGGTAACGAATTTTAGGTGTTATTAAATATTTCAATTCATATTTCAAATAATTGAAAAGGATTTACGCGAAATTACAAAAATCCCCGTAGAATTGTTCAAGGAATTCAATTATAAATTTAATTTAAAACGTTTCAAGGCGAGCCGTTTCTATTTTCATGTCACAGCTTATTAAAATCTGTACTTCATTTCGGTAATTAATACCAAACGCCGAACGGTTGCTTTGTGATTTATTGCTAAGCTTTCTGCGCAATTACTTGCACAATACAATTCGTTACATAAAAGTTAGATTTCAATTAAAGTAATAGAAATATTTAAAAAATACTTAGAATGCTTTTATTTAGTACTTTTCTCTCCCTTATTACATTTCACTGTAACCTACACATTATGTATTAGTGTCTACACACTATAAACCAAACGTTACAGATATTATATTTTATTACTATTTATTTTCCATTAAAAATACGAAGAGAAATTTTAACCTCAGTAAAACTAAATATGTAGCTGAAAATTCATACATCATTTCGAAAATAACTCCCAAAAAAATACGTAACTTTCTTAACACTCGCCCTCTCAAATGAAGCTGAAATTGGGATAGCTGTAATGCGATGGAAAAAATAAATTACCTACCTGTATTACTCCAATGATGTGTCCTTCAGAGTTTTTGATAGCCATACAAAGGATGGTGTTGTGTTTGAAGCCCGCACCCTCGTCCACCGAAGGGTCGAATCGAGGATCCGTATAGGCATCCGGTATGTTTACCGTCTGTAAGTTAAAATAAAATCATATGAAGCGTGGATTATTACTCGTAATCTATCAATATTAATTTAAAAATTGATTCCCTTCATACTGAAGATTTCAAGTGTTTAATATTGTTGTACGATCCTATATTTCTGGTACCATCTTTGTAGCATATAAATAACGTAAGAAAGGTAAGATAATCGTATTAAAAAAAACTGAATTAGATCGTTTAAACTTCAGACTTATATGGTTCCTCATAAATACCATTGTCAGAACTGAATCAAATTTTAATAAAGTAGCTAACATTATTTTTTGTGCAATATAGAATACCACCTTTTTGATGCAATAATAATGAATTCAATAGAATTTATTATAAACAGTTATACGTATAAAACAAAATTATCTAATCATCGCCACTTAAGACGTCAAAATACAGCCGTACGTAAAATGTATGAATAACCCATGTAATATCAAGGATTACGGCTGCAAATATTTTTGTACGGTATTTTTGTAACCACCCGCGACTTGCGATTATATCCTCGTGGTTCCCGTTCCGGGATAAAAGTGTCCGGTGTTCATCTAGGACTGTATGTGAAACTTTAGCTACATCCCTTATTTAAAATAAATTCAGAAGTTTTCTTGCGAAGGTAACAACTAACAACTAAAGGACTAAAAAACATATCTTCAAGCAAGTATGTTTGTGAATGTTCACAAACTCTCCCATTTAAAATATTTTTTCAGCATCATTGATACATATATAGAAAAATATGTATTATGCTCAATATTAAACAAATTCCAGTCGAATTTATATCTTTTAACATTAAGTATAGTAAAAACAGTCCTTTTAAATTATAAATGGAGAGTGGGAGCTCGGATCTAAGAGCGCCAATATTAAACGAAAACCGATCTCGGTTAAGCTTTATATACAGCTAAGCTATCCCGGGATTTCGACCGATTAGCTTCTAAGCTGCCCCTTAGCATATTGCTCATCGACTTTCTAAGCTTCCACGTTTAATATCGTATTTTACACGTTTTATTCAAAACGTAAAGAATAAACTCAAACAGACTGAACGCTTACGACTCGAAGAAGGTTACTTTATACTTATTTTATAGTCATCTGATATAAATATTGCTCTTTGAAGTCCTACACTCGAGTTTTAATATCGAAATTAAATTTCAGACTAAACGCTAACTATTCGATTTAATACTTATTGCAAAGTCAAGTTATATTATAATGGATAACCTATGATGATTATTGTTTATCCATATGCGATGTTTTTTGTATGTTTTCTTTTGAGACTAATATTCAAGATAAAATTTTTAAATTATTTACGTATCTCTAAGCTTGAATGCATTATATATTTCTATATTTGATTTATAAAAGCATTCCGTAAATCACACACCACTAAATGTCGTATAATATTTTAGAAATAAAAGACTGCTCCATGACGACGTACCTACAAAGTATTTCTCGTACAAAAAGAAAATCCACCACTTTTTCTATAACGATGTGCTATAAATTGCTTATAAAATAGTTGATTATTTAAATATGTTAGAAGATTACCTCTCCAGTGGTAGCGACATATCCCGTGATACCAATGTTGATCGGGAATCTGCTCTCGTAGGGCGACGTGCGCGGGGTACCGGGCTCCGCGTCGTCGCCGGCTTCCAAATCAAAAACTCTAGAAAAACTGCCCTTGGACGCTTCGTGTACCAATAGGACCTGAAATAATAGAACATACCCCAATTATTAACTTGACATTTTATAAAGCTAGTATAATTACTAACTTCATACTAACATGCAATTAATTAACCAGGTACTTTAGTATCAAGTCCAATAGCACTCCTTATGACTAGGTTACAGAGCCATTTTTTTCTAATGTTGAACCCTTAGTCTTAGATAGAAGCTCGATCAAAAAAACAAACGAATAAACAAAATCCTTCAGTTAAATTTCATAAAACAACATATTGATATAGACAAAATGTACGCCCTTAATTATTGAGATAAAAAAAGTTTATCTCAACATAAACCCATCTTAAAAACATCTCCCAAATATTTTAATAAAATGTAAAACTAAAATTTTACTAAATATTCATCTATAAGCATCATTAATATTAACAATTCTCTTATACAAATATCGCTTGCAAGGTTATCAAAATTAAGATGCAAATGAACCGTAGCGCTATGTAAATATTGTATCTGAAGCTACAACATTTACATTCTAACACAGTAATCAAAGATAAACACTATCATTCGAGGATTGCTCTAAGGACGTTAGTGTTGCTTCACTATTATAGAGAAATGTTATTTTTAGAGAGTTAATAATATTTCTATATATAAAAATATAAAATAGATACACGTGCACAGTTGTTATATAAGTTGGTATAGTTTCTAATTGAGAACTAACCCTCCACAGTTAAGATGCAATGAAGAAATAATAATAATATAATGCAAATTTAATTAACATAGCTTGCAATGAAACACGGTGAATGAAGAAGCAAACTGTTGTGTTTAAGATAAACAGACTTCTTCAAATGTATTTAAAAATAAATAAGTTTGTTATACATTTTATTTAAGAGTCAGCACTCAGGAACTAAATTAATACATAGTTTACGTAGCCAGGATTGCTAACATCTACATTGATATATAGTACTAGCTGATTTTGCTTTAACTGATTTTCGTTTTTCCGTTTACAGTAATTCCCGATACAACTTCACAAACTAAAATTTCATCTCTAGAATAGAATACAATTTAAAATCAATATGCAAATTGTTAAAGAACGTATAAAGGAAAGCAGCTCATAAATTGGCTGCGCATTTGTCAGCGAAGTACACAAAGGATAAATTAAAATCAGATTTGGCTGTACAAACAACTCGTAATTGGGGTCTGTAGGTAAATTTATTTCCCCCGACTATGTCGTTCATCCAACCGAACTGATCATATTAGCTCATAAATGCTAACTCAATTGTACATTGCAAATGGTACGGATGAATGGATATTTTATTCACAAAATTCACAATCGAAAATTGTTCCGCTATGAATTATGATTGAAATTTTATTTTGTTTCACGGCCAATTGATTTTGGGCGCAGTGATCAATCAAGAACTGGAATTTCAATTAAACTTTATGATAATTTCGTTTTTATCCTGTTAGATACGTGTAACGCAATTTTTTTCTTGAATTTAACCACTAATATTGAAATTTAGACTAACTTTACATACAAATAGTTGTATAATTAGAAGGAATAAAAGAAGGACCAATTATCGTCTAGAAATAGCAAAAATAGTGTCTTAGTCTGTGAAGCAAAAAGCTTTCAAAGCGTAATTAATAACGACTAGTTTCCGAATAGGAACGAAAATAGATCATCCATTAAAGGCATTTTTTCTCCCTACATTGTTGTTACGCAATTATTTTTTTCTTGGAAAGGATCCAATAAATACTTCTTGAGAAAAATGTTTACCTACTCGAACGGATTTACGTCATATGCTGTGGGTATCTTGAAGAAACATTTATTATTATCCTAGATCATATTGTACAAGAATCTATACTGCATTGTGTACATTGTTAAATAATTTGCTTGAATACCTTAAAAATAACAGGAAACTTGATACGCGATCGTTTAAACAATTACTCGTGCCTCCAAGACTATAGTCAGGATAGAACGAAATCTTATAAATTGTTCCAACAACTATTGAATAGTAACTGCAATGTATTTTATTTATAGTAGGGCGAGAGGCTGTGTGACAAGCAATTGTCGCTACACTCTGAGCTGTAACCTACATTTCTAAACTGCTTACAAAGACAGTTTCGAAGGCTCTCAAGTCACAATTGAATGAAACTACTTCAGCGTAAACGAAAATGCATAATGTAGGAAACCGTTCTACGCTTTTTCTAAGGAAATGCAATCGAAGTAGCTGCAATCTGGGCACGGCACACAATTCTAAGATAAATTCGTTTATTGTTTGAACAAGCAAATTAACTTTGGCAATGATTCCATTTCTTGCAAAATAGTTGAAGTAATACAATCTACGATGCAATGTTAAATATGAAAATAGTACAAGATGTCTCTTTTAAGAGAATAATATCTGAATTGGTCTGTAAATAAAGTATTTTCAAGAGTTTCATGTTAAATTTAATAGCTTTACAGTTAATGTATATCAAATTTATAAAACAAAGGTAAAATACGGAGCGGGGAATTAAAAATATATGGTCATTATAAACTCAGGAAGAGCGGGCAACGTATAAAGCATAAAATTAACAGTACGCGTTTCCACGCTAAAGCCATACAATTTCCCGCGGGACTGCTTTCCGGCTTTAAATATGAGTAACATTTCATTCTCGTATTACCGTTGTATTCACAAAACATGACCGAAACGAAATAATTAATTATGGGCGCGCTTTTGGCTACATTTGTGAACCGAGTCCTAAAGCTAGGCATATTTCACGGTAATCCTGTGACACGAAGACTATTGAGGTAGGTTAGTGAGATCGTATTCGCTGTAATAACTTGTTATACAAACGTCATAATAGCTGTTATTTACTGTGGTTTGTTTTTTTACCTACTAACCTTAAATAGGTTATAAATATGTTACTACATAATTCAGTGCATCTACAATAATGTACTATTCATATTAAATATTGTTACTAAGCAATACATTAATTTATTTTGTAAGACATATTTCCAATGGTCAATTCTAGAATATAACAAATCAAATTTACAACGCCGGATGTATATGACAATAGGAAAAATATACAACAACACATAGTAACTAAGTTAAAAAATTGCTATGTTAAACGTTCATACAAAACCCGTACCTATAAAATATTAAAACTATTGTAGTTTTCAAATTCATAATTTTCTTAATTATATTGTTACTCTATAACTGGTATATAAGGTCCTTTCCTAATAGTTAACACCATATGAGGCATTGAATTTAGGAACCGACGAGTCTCGATATATCATTACAACCAAACTACGTTATACAAAGACGCATTCACTAATGCTGGGGCCACACTAACGAGAAATGCCATTAATTAACGCGATAATGGACGTTAACCATAGGTGTAGCCACAACTTAACGGAATAATTTGACAATGGCATTTGGCGTTAGGCGATAGCTCAAGTGGCGGTACATCAAAGAGATTAATGCGAGAATTGATGCGATGAAGCTGCCACAATACATGAGCATTCATGTTAACCGTTGAAGTATAGCCACCTATTTTAATGTGTTAAAAATTATCGCACTAATTATAGAGATAATGGGCATTGACGTTAAACGTTAGTGTGGCCCCAGTAAAACAACACTAGCCCTTATCACAATAGCTAACGGCTTATGCCATAGCGCCTGAAGACGCAACATTACATAACGCAAACCTCATGGACCGATTGACCGAGATATCCGATGCCCAGTATCGAGTGGCGTCACTGTCTCGAATGTTCACCGCATCGATACCCAATCATCCCGTTGCTATTTGCATAACACAGGAAAGAGATCATTTTGGTCATGCCTCATTACTTTTAAACGCAGCGACATTCTATTGCAGCCATCTTTGTGTATAGGACATAGAATACCATATTATGCAAGTATGCAAAAAATTTTAAAGTTTCTGCAACTAATATACTCATACTCGCTAAACCGAAACTGTATGTGTTAACTAGCCGTGTCGCGCGGGTTTCAATCGCGGTTATTCAAATCCAAATAATAGCGAAATCCATTCATTAGTTTTTGCGTGAAAGAGTAACATACATCCAAACATCCATACTCACAAACGTTCACATTTATAATATTTATACTAATAGAAAGTAATATTATTTGTGAGCGTGAGAATCACACTAGTTTCAAACGATGGCGAACCCTATTCCGATATTTCTAGTTAAAGCGCAATTTATATTAAAATTCTAGTTCAAATATTCTTAGTAACTGTTAGAACTTTAATTAGCTTGGTGATTGACAACCTTAATAAATGGTTGTGGTTTTCTTTCAGTGAACTGTTCCGGACCAAATATTACGTGCTTATACTTATACTTCTATAGTTAATTTAACTGTTTTTAAATGTAATAGTATTATGTATAGTATACTAGCTGTTGCCCGCGACTCCGTCTGCGTGGACTTACATATAAATTATGACCCCCCCCCTTGCCCCCTTATAACTATTCTTTCCAGTTAAAAAGTAGCCTATGTTTTATCTCAAGCTCTAGACCATATGTGTACCAAATTTCATTACAATCGGTTCAGCGGCCGTAAAAGCGTAAAATTATAACAAGTTTAAAAGTTTCAACCCCTCGCGCAACCTTTTGGGGGTTGATTTACAAAAAAGTAGCCTCAGACAGACAGGCAGGATTACTTTGGCATTTATAATATTAGTAAGGAAGTAAGGATAAAGTATTTAACGTTAGGTATATGTTCAATGCGTATTGTGATTATGATCAAAGTAGATACGAAACGAACTGCGTCATTCATTCATTGTATATAAAATACATTCACAGAAAGACGTGCGTCATTAATATTTATTGTAACAGTACGAGAAAATCATTTAAGTTGTATCTAATGTTCTTACTTTGGAAGACATTCCTTCAATATTATTATTAAAACATTACAATTTATGTATTGCCAATTTAATGAACTATATAAAACACATTATGACATGTTTGTTTTCTTTAACATGAAACGTAACTACGAAATTGTCATAGCAATATAAAATACTGAATATTAAATAACTTTAAATTAACAAACGAATAACAAACTGAGGAAACTTTAATTGGAAACGTCACTACTACTAACGTACACGAACGAGATGTAACGTTCTGTTTCAATTGTGCAAACGCAAAAATGCAACTAAATCTTGCTTCAAATTAATGTGTTACATAAAAACTGATATTTTCATCGCATTCGAGTCGTATATCTCAATTCGGAAACATTGGCGGTGTTCCAACAAGCCGATACAATGTTGTAGATATTGTTGAATGGGCATCAGCCAAGAACTGAAAAGATAGTGGCGAAGAATCTTAAGGAATTAGTTTTCGGACAACGTATTGAATGAAAGAATATAAAAGGAATGAATCATTCCTCTTTCGATTAGTTTAAATGTAAAAAAGTTTAGCGTAATGTTTAATGTTATTATGTTAGATTTTATCTTACACACGGTATTGTTTAAATATGAATAACTAGATATGAATTTTAAATGTTTGCATTATTTTAAAATTAGGAATTATGTTATAAAATATTTATTTTATTCAGATATTAGAATAACCTTTATTCTGTAACTCTATATAAATTAACAAGGTAAATTATTGATTTTATCAAAAACCTATTTTAGTTTTCTCATACAATCGTTACATATAAAATATCTACTATCATCATAATATCAGTTTGACACGTTTTACATATACCACTCATATTCATTGCATTGTGTTTAAGTAAAGTTCAGCATTACGTTAAATACGATCATACAAACGTGTAAACCAAAAACGAAATTATCAATATCAAATATTCAATCTAATAATTTGCATTTTATCGTTCAAAACACCCGATTTAACAAAACATAAAATAACGAATGCTGCTCAATCAACATTTCATATTGACAATCATCGTATTGTAACTACTAACTGGTACTTGCAGACAAATATTAATTAGCATTCAGTTGTTTATGTGATTATTGCGATAAGGTTGCCACCGGCGCCACCTCCGCCTCACTGGATATTACATTTACCATTGAACACAACTTACCGACGCGGCGTCTGATAGTCGGACTGATACTGTGATCTAAGTTTATATAACAGTTTTTTTTCCTAGAGACATGGTCATGCATATATGTGCTCCTTAGGGGATTTTCATACTTAAGTCAGACTACTACATACTAAAACCGTATGTCCGTCGTATAGAAACTTACAGGCTATAGTAAAGATCCCGTCAATTACTTTACATAAAATAAAATAGCTCCGTTTGTTCGTCACAATCGGAAACAAACATATGACGTGACACCCATTTCGTCCACATGTCCACTTATAGTTTGATGTGGTTAAAAAAACTATTAAAACTCTGAATACAATATCAATAAAAGTTTAAAATTACGCATAAACATTTTCACATTCCACGATACTCGATCAACTTAAATAAACCAACAAAAGAAAACAGGTCTTTATTAATTAAAATCGCATTATTGTATTAATCTTATGAGTACATTCTGTATGTAAAATAGGCTTTAACGATAATCTTCGCAGCTGCTAGCGATTTACATCCGCAGATATAAGCTTACTTACTATAAAATATACGTTGTTAATCTTTGAAACTACCTACTGATAATTTGCTCTTAACATTTATCTGATTAATATCAAACGTAATATGCAATGTTGAAATACTCGTTCTTTACATTGTAAGTACTGAAGTACTTTCAATGAATCGAATTTTAATATAAAAAGATTAAGATCAACCTATAATATCATACTACATTCTGTATTTATAAACAAACTTTTTACGAAATTTTATAAGTAAAACTAGCTGTGACAACTCCTTTATTAAGTCGGTTAAACATAGTATTAAGACAATTATTTAAGAACTGTATAAAATATAAACAGTTCAGAAATTGTTGAAGAGCAAATAAATTACATTGAAAGATATTATTGCATTGAGAACCTTTGTTAACAGTTTCCACGTGCAAAATAAACAGTTCCGATTCAAAGAAGACACCTCGTTCTTTTCAAGTTGAAAATTTATTCAAACTCAAAACCGTTGTTTAAAGCATTTACCAAAGCAAAGGTTTCAGTGTTAATACAATTTTCGTTTTAAATTTCGGACAAAATCTTTTGAGGTGTGCTTTCACCTAAATGTCTACTGGTTTATTGGGAACTTGCTTGCTTTTTTGTTCATTTTAAACAATAGATACTAAACATATACAACCTCATAATAACGAGACTAATCTATTTATAAAACGAATTTATACTTCGATGCGATGTGTTAACATAGTAAAATAACTATAATTTCAATGAGACTTAAGAATATTAGCTACTATTAAGATTTAAACTCTCAAATGGATACATACTAGGATAAATTAGATGCTTAATAATAAAAAAATAATCTTTCGCCAATTGATAACATTTATCAAGTTTCATGAATCATTTTGTCTCCCTAGACCTAGAGCATATGATACGTATAATTATTTGGATATTTTGCATCTCTGAAAATTGATATTTGATATTTATTAACGGTCCGAGGAAAATAAACAAAACTTGCTTTTTCATCGTAAAATTAACTTGTCATTTTGAAACTTGATTTTGTTTAGAGCTATTATAAGCAACGATTTAAACTATGTTTTTATTAAAATCAATGCCACTTTTCTTTGTAATGTTATATCTCAACGTCTCGAATTATTTGTGGAAGTCTAGGCAAGGTTTGTACGTTGAGAAAGGAGAGCTTAAATCCCCGGTATAAATTAATAAATAAATAAATATTTTCAGGACATTTATACACAGCACCATCCAGTTCCAAGATAAGCCGAAGCTTGTGTTATGGCAACTAGTTAACGGAATAATTTACATATATACATACTTTTCTTTTGTAAATACATACATACAATACATAGCAATACCCAGACCCTAGAAAAATACAAATGTAAATTGCAAATTTTTCCGGTGTCGGAATCGAACCCTCTGTCAATCGAACGACTCTTCGCGCAGAAAGCAGTTGTGTTACCACTGCGCCAAGCGGTCGTCGTATTGAACCGGGAACGGGAACTACGTCTGTAAAACCGTGGGATACAGCTACTTTTTATATATTAGGGCTATTTAGTACTAACCTGCACCCGCTGACATCGTATCAAGCTCTGAGTGTGAGTCAATATCCTCAACACCATATGCTCTATCGTACTCTGCTCCTCGAAGACCATTCTCGCCAGGTCCAGAAGCACTTGGTTCCTCTTCACCTCCAACTGCGACCTCTCATACAACTGGGCATTTCGTAAGCCGATCCCGCAGAACTGTAGGTAGGACGCAAAGACTTTCTCATCGATAGACGTGAACGGCCCGTCGTTCTGTTTGTTTATCACCTGAAATAAATCGAGATTTAAACTGAGAAATTTAAAAAAAAAACATTAAATACCATCAACAGCAAACTCATTGTTTTAAACATTGGAACGTTCAGGCATTAAAATACATATAATTTATATTATATTTTAATATTCAACTCGAGGCACAATTTATATCAAACAACAAATGACTTCACAATACTTTTTATAATTCGTAAATGCAATATGAAAATTCAACACATATAATGTAATTAAACAACCCACATAGTTACTTTAATTCGAAACATTACTTAAACTAAAAGCTCCTCTAAAAGTGTAGGCGAATATGATTAACGATTTCATGATTACGCAAAATATATTCCATCTATTTTCATTGGAAACATTTATGAAAACTAATTTCAACTTTACCGTGTAATTTATAAGTTCCTCCGTGAACCTGTTAACTTTTATAATCCCCTTGGCTTTTTCTTTTTACAGGTTTCCATCTTAAACGGTTTCATATCAACGTGATAGATTACATTAAAACTGTACCTCAAAAGGGGTTATTACATTATTTAAGTTACGTTCTATAGCCGCCTACTCGTTTTGATATAAAACCATTTCCTGACAAGAAAATTTTCAATAAATTAAAGGTAGGCCAATTTTTAACATTTTTTACAATTAATGTAATTTTAATAATTTACAGGTCAATCCTCCTACTATCGAAACGTATACGATGGTAGGAGCAATTTTGAAAAAAAATAGTAATAATACAGGTGAATTTTATGTGCTAGTCCGGTCTATTTAAGCCTAAAATCAGGAGGAAGGTTACATAAATTCCCATAAAGCTGAATATTGGCATAGTTGTTCAAAACATCATTATAAAGAAAATCTCAAAAGTCCTCATCGTTCCGAGGT
>DWAJ01002683.1:0-16744 GCA_018238005.1 Eurema mandarina
GCAGAGCGCGGCCGGGTGCGCGCTGGCCGCGTGCTCGGCGCCGCACTGGGCCGCGCCCGGCCCCGCGTACCGGACTCCGCTGAGATGAGACCGCGCCGCTGGGGTTCCACCTCATTCCAACTGTGATCTAGTCGCCGAAGACGCCCTACTGGCGCCGCCCGGGGCGTAGCCCTCCAACACCGTGCCTTAAATAATATTAATATAAAATGTCGCCATAGTGCTTTATGCTATCGTCATGGGACGATTGCGTCTATTTTTATGTATAGAGTTATAGATTAGATTTAAGATATAAATGTATTTTTATATGTGGGATTTATAAAGTATACCTACATTATTGAAGATTGATTATGATGATATGATTATTATTATTATATTAATAAAATGTTGTTTACTAAAGCAAATTGTATTATTTCACGTACACTGTTCGTTCAGGACGCAGGTAGCGCCGGCGCCAACCTCTTTACTTACCTGACATAATCCCCTTTGCTACGCACAATAGGTTCCTATAAGGTCTGAACAATGTCGTATTCATTCATCATTTTGAATTTTATTGAGCTCTACAGACTTTTATTAAGATAAATTTTATTTATTTAGTCCAACATGCTTATATTTTAAAATATTGTAATATTACAGATATTCAACTTTGTGTACATAAAGATGCACTTTACCATGTTAAAATGTTAAAACCATATATGATATTTACTACTTATTTGGAGGAAAATAGAAATAAACCCGTATCCATAAATAACATAGGATATACATTATACGTATTGACTATGTCAACCCGCGAGTTTCCCTGCAAAAAGTGCATTGGTTATGTTATTGTCAGGTGCCCGATTAAGAAAATATTAATGTGGTGTCAACAGAGTCATTAAACATAAGTACGTGTGACACATCAGGTATCAGTGAACATTTGACGTGTTTTTATATCAATGAATATACATATTACATATTATGTTTCGTATATCATAATATTTTCAAATCTCCGGTGAACGATTTTTAAGCTGATGTAAAAGAAAAACAAAATCCCTAGGTTTTTCCTAAACTTTAAATTAGGATATGACTATATGTGCTACATATTGCATAATAACTTTTTGGGCTCCATACCTCTGAGTTAGATCAGAAGTCCATAAACAAACAAAAGAACTTCGCTCTGAAAATTGATCTAGAAGTAACTTAACACTAAACAGATCATTTTGTTATCATTATAGGTTTGACCTATTACGTGCACATATGGCATTGTGCACTGGTACGTATAATATACATATAAATGCACAATTGTAACTGCTACAATATCGTTATTGCGCAATTACGCACCAATTTAATATTATAACCTAAAAATTGATTAAAAGGTTACCATTCTTATGTTAATAGCAATTTTGGACTTGATAAAACTTCAGCCGGTGACAGGCAATGTGAATTTTAATTATGTATTATAGGGATTTAATTATTATAACTGATAGTTGGGAATATCAATGTATAGATTGGTAAACCATGTTAGAAGATTAGAGATAAACGAATAACGATGGTTATGTCCGTGTACATAGTCGTGTGGCATACGAGTGGCGTCGTGCAGTCTGGCGCGGCGCGGAGGGCGCGCGCCGTCAAGTCTCACTGCTCACATTGCTGACTATTTGGTATTTGTTTAACCTTCGTCGTCAATCCTATTTTGCAATGTTTATATCCCTTACACTGATTTTTTTTCATGAGTAAGAGCTTGAGAAATGCAGGTATAACGGATCATCTCATTTCACTTCTTAAGTTTATTCTTAGAACCTACTTCTTCCTATGGATTTACACACCCGTTTTAATTGTAAAATAATTTCATTTTGACCACAAATACTATCTTAAGATAACATATTATAACGACGTATTTCATCTATTTCGATTTTTAAATAAGATTATAAATTAGGCACAAAATGAATGTAAGCAATCATCCATCATCCATATTACTTATGTCGGACGTTGATTTAATACAGCTTATTCAAACATTATAGAATATATTTGAAGCTACAATCTAGCACAATATATATGGATGTGTGTATAGTGTAAGTAATATCGTTCCAGTGCTCAGCTGGCACATGTTGTATTGCACAGTCATTGCATTCGCAGATGGTTTTCACGATAGTATTTACGAGCTTCTGCCGGACGAGCGAGATGGCTCATAAAGCTTCAATTTTGAGCACTACACTGATGTCAGATATATTTCTGGCACAAACGCAGGCGACAATTTTTGTTGCAGGCCATTAACTGTGTACTTTTGTCACAGTATTGTAAAAATATGTAGTATAAAGACGCATAGGTACTTAGGTATACAATATATATACTTTTGTAAATATTAGTTTCAATTGTACATACACACATTTAGTAAAATAAATAAATTAATTACCTAGCAACCTCAAGCAGATCCGCCACAACCATCTTGAGTTAGTTTAGTTAATTAAAAACAGTTTGGTTTAATTCCATCTAAATTACGGTTATTATACATATTAGTAGCATTGTCATGCAGTGACGAAACTTATTACATCCGCCCCAGAAAATGATTAAGACAAGGGTTGACTAATGCTTTTCCTAGAGCCTTGTTGTTACGCACTGGTAGTCTCGCCATATCTGTTCGACCAATAAGCGACATTCATTAACTATTTCAACAATACAAGTTAGCTATAAATTCTTTACACCTTATTAAGTAGATCGACACAATCGTATGTATCGTTCAACTCGAATCTAGTTATTGTAAGAATGTTTTAGCATTTATTATTATTTATGTATTGATAATTGTAACAAAAATTTGTTTTAAAACATTCGTCAGTCTTAACTCTTAAAGTAAGTAATAAACATTAATTATAGGCTAACTTTTAAACGCACAAGTAAGCTGAGTATAAGATAATTGTATCTTGAAATCAATTGGAAAATATTTACTTTTATAAAGAAGACACAAGGAAGTCACACAATAAACCTTATCTGTTTAGTTAGAGATATTTTATAAACATAAGCTTCGTTCAGCCGGAAACAATAGCCCTTAGGGAAAAATAACTCCTTCAAAGATGAGCAAACATCGTGTTACGGTGTTACCTGAGACAGAGAAAACAAAAGACATTAAGTTGGGTCCTTCAAATAAATTGTTTCCTCAGCGCAAATAGAAAATAATTAAATGCGGTGCTTTTTGTTTGTGTCTTCCTAAATTCCGTTTTGTTTGTTTTAGCCGACATGAACTTTTGTAAGTAAACATATTTGAACTAGCTGCAAGCGAACAGCATTGCTCACAAATCACAAGTCTCCCTATTATATATACTTAATATATTCCGTATTAAGAAAAAATAAAAGTAAACGTTTTAAAGTTTACGAAATTTTAAATCATCCTTACATAGTATAAAACAAAGTCGCTATCGCCATCTGTCTGTCCCTATGTATGCTGTGTATGCACATCACTGCTTAGAATGGATAACGACTCCACTAACGACGACTTTGTGGTTCGCCTGATAGTAAACGACCATCTCAGCTCATGGTGAATTGTAACCTCAAAAAATACGGGTAAAGGATAAGAAAATAAGAGGGAAGATGAATAAAGGAGAGTGGGAAGGAAATACCTAACTGGTCCTACCCTGGCAATACAAGCTTTTTTGAACTTGGACTAAGTGAGCTAGGGCATTGCTATACCATGCTCTACCTCAAGAATCATTTTTTTAGGTATGTGACGGTGAACAACTAAGCATCGAAGTTCGCTTGATGGTAAGCGATTTCCACCCATGAAAAGTCGCAACCCTACTCTAGGTGCCTCACGAATGTCTTGCCGGCCTTTAAATAAAGGAAATAGGAAAGTATTTGTGGCAACAAGAGAATAAAGGATGTGGCAAAGGAGGTCGTAAAAGTAAAATGGGCCTTCAGTGTTTTCAGTTGTCTAACGAAACGCAATAAAATATCTGATAAGACGCCATTACTTGATGTCGGTTTTCATTGGATGGTGTTACCTCTTAAAAGATTCGTCCTAATTCAGCCTAATAGCATGGGCACATTATGTCTAAAATTAAACATTTTGTAGGTATAATGTCTTATATATCATTTACAGGCGAAATAATTTAGTAGTTCTATGTGTTTGACAGTTGTGGTCATTGTCTTATAAAATGCAGCAACTAAATATGTAGGTAACTAAACATTATTAGCGAAAAGAGGATTTCTCCCACGACGAAGCCATACCTACGCCAACATAGCAAGTAATCCTAAGACACAATTTTCTGCATTTTCTACGTGACTGACCTTATTTTATAATAAGCTAAAGAATCCCAATCCCAAAGTTTTAACACAAAGTACCTGATATTAGTTTTAAAGGAATTAAATAAATATTGTAAAATCTACAATCCATTTTCTTGACACAATTAGAAACGTTGAATCTTTAGATGGCAGCAATGCAGCAGTGCATAAATGAAGTCGAAATGTTTTTGTAGTTGCCATCAGTGAACAGTGAACACAAATAGCTCAAGTCAAGTCACAAGACAGACGCAGTGGCGGCGCGGCGGCGCGGCAGCGACGGGGCATGGCCGAACTGCCGAACAGCGCATAGATTGAAATGGCGGCGGTGCACGGCCGGCGGCCGGTGGCGTGATGCGATCGCCGATGGCCGCTGCCCGCTCGCTTGGCGCCAACACAGCGTTTGCGTGTTATTTCCGACACCATTACTCACACTGGCTTCGACTAATTATAATATGCTGCGAGCCCGTATCGCCCACGTCACTGACCGCTCGTAACTTCCAACCGGGCGAACAATCAAAGGTTTAAATATTATTCTTTCTTAGAAATGTTTAATGAATAATGATAATACGAAATGTTTTATTATCAAAAACGAGCAGCGCTTTAGTTGTTTTAATTAATGCTGTGACGGTGGTTCGGTGAGATCAGACGGATGTCGGCATGGATGAAGTATCTATCTGTAAACAAAGCATAATACAAGTGAGCAGCGTGCACAATCAGTGTGCCCTCTGACATCACTCGGCGTCGCCGTCGCGACGTAGCGATAGCGCCACGAGCCACTCTACACCACTGCTCTTTATCGTAAACTTATTTAAATATTATGTAGGTACCTACCTACTTCAAACGTCTTATTAAATATTTAAATAAGTCTAAGATAGAAGTTGCAAAAAAATCTGCATAGAAACAAAAGATGAAACAATTTTCCTACTTTCCAAGAAAGTAGTAAAGGGTGATTGATCATTTTTAAAGTAGGTATCTAAGACCATTTATTTATTCAAATTGAAATAATACCTATATTATGTCCATTGAATGATGAAGAACTTCAGTGAAGCTTTACGTAATATTCTTAGGCGAAGGAACGGAACGAAGGAAGGCACGTAAATACATGTGACATTTGAATTATTTTTGTGGTGTTTCAAGAACAACGGCCGACCATGACGCGTACACGCTAAAATGAAATTGTTGTCACAGCTTGTTGCACACGGCTGTGCAAAGATTTTGATTTTTCCAAGGAACTGCTCTAAAAAAAGGAGCCATTCAGCTCAGAGTTTCTTAAATCATGAATTTACGGGGGTATTGTCAATTACTTATCATATTTTATGTGTACGTAAACAGTTTATTGACTGGTATCGGCAAAAATATTAGTGTGTCGTTTGCTCTTTTCGTATAAGTATTTGAGATCATTGCTTAAAATTATAATTGACCTTTCGCTGCTACAGTTTGTCATATTATTCAGTTCATCATAAAATTATCTCTTAAATATTTTTCATACGTACCTACCTATGACACATTGCCAATTACGTTGGTTATTAAGTCTCATTTTAAAACTTAAAAGCTTGACTCTGGCAATTATTAATGCGTTTTTTAATCAAGGTTTCAGGACTTGTAAAACTACATTTTCATTAACACCAGTTTACAAACTTTAGGTAAATTACGTTTTTAATTAATTTTTTTATGCATCCTTAATGCAAAAATGATGAGAGTTTAGGTTATAAAAAAGTGTTATTTATTGTAGTGAAGCTAATATTTTCTGACAAGGATTATAGGTACATACACAAGAGTATACACAAGAAAATAAATTAAATGTTTGCCTTAGATATGCAGCATGCATACTAATTAACTGGGTATACGAATATCTAATATGTCGCTTTGCAAATTTGATGATGGCAAAAATAGTTTTGTTTTAGGTGCGACAATCGAATGTAACGTGTTACGTGACGCAAACGTAGCCATTGCCAAGGTAAGTCAAGTCACTCAACCAGTTTCTAAGAGTAGATATTGTTAATGGGCACCTGCCTAATAATTATACTTGCCAAGTCACAACATACGTGGAATCGTGTGGTAATGTCTAATTTTAATATTCTACTAATATTCGAATTACGAACTTAAGCTCGACATATCGAATTTCCCGGCGGTTTTGGCGGTTGCCCTCTTGATAAACTTTTCACGATTAAGGCCACCCGAGCACCGGACCACCGGAGACGTTAGCGTGTAATCAATGTCTTAAATATCCGTGGCGCAACAGGGATCATCCTCGCCGGACGCCGAGCCACGCTAATCCTGATAAGCCCAATCATTTTCGGTGATAACTTAACACCACAAACTCATTCCTACTTCGCCGTGTTAATCCCTTTTAAGCTTGATAAACGGTATTATCTACTTTTCAAAAATTAACAGATAGCATCTAATTAATATTGTGATAAAATTAATTTACGAGCTTATAGAGTTTTAGTTTGCATTGGTCAGATAAATAATTTTATTATTATTCCTTAATTTTTATTATGCATATAAAGTGTTGACATGTTGTAAAATTGTCAATAACTTGCAAAATCCACATGAAGTAGATGACCCACATTTAGAACAAAGAATGAGTCAGTGGTCTGTACTTGTCATTGTAGAAATATGCACCAGTTTTATATCCATACTCAATGCACGCAAATATTACTCAACAATAAGTTATAAAATAGAAATATTATCGGAATGCTGTTTATAAAGTGATTTTAATTGTATCTAACATGTAGATACCTACCAAACAGAGTGATACGAACATATTTGATCTACCTATGTTGCTACTATTAAACATATTCGAGAGGTATTTTGATCTCAATATTATGTTTTTAAAATTAAGTAATGCAGTGAAAAGAAGTAGAGCCAAATACTTGTGTTGTCTTAAAAGTACTAAGTTCCACAGTTTTGTAGCCCAATATTAAAGTACCTACCTATATATTAAGTGTGATAAGCAGATAAAACATATTTGTTCGAATGTAAAATGAGATTGATTGCAAAGTATCGGTAACATAACATAAGCCGTGAAGTAAAATGCAGCGACAAGTTGTCTGGCAGGGCGAACGGCGCCTGTCGCCTGATTACCTCTCCCCCCGCACCCCCGCCGTCCTCTGCGCGCGAGATTATTATGGGCTTGACGCCGGCATCGGCCCCCCCGCCCCTCGCCCGCACCCCTCGCCTCCCACCCGTTGCGGCCGCGCCATCGCTTCTCGGAAAATGACACCGCGCCGCGATACCGACATCGCTTCGCGCACACACGCAGACCCATAGTTACACATATAAAATCAAGTATGTAACACACATCTATAACTTGAGATGACTCTTATTAACGGTCGTTTTCCAACTTATTATACTTTATTCCAACCATGTTACCTGTTTTGTGCAAAGTATATATGAAGTATAATTAGTACGTACTTATTTTATAATTTAGCAAATATTTTCAAGACGTTCTAACTTAGGAGATTGACACTGAAGATACTGTAGAGGAAGTAGAAGTCATTTTAATAAAATATGTAAAATATAGGTGCCGAAGAAAAAATAGTACATACAGTTTATCAAACTACATACAGTTTATCTATGTTATTGGAAATGACGTTCATATTTTTTTACTAGAATACTGATTTGAAAATAATCATAAACTTGTTGTTTCAAGTACGAAAACGATTACATTTATCTTACAATTTGATTAACATAGTACTACTATACAAACATGCACACGAAATAACTGAAATGAACGTGTGAGAAGTAGCAAATAGATAATAGTGTGTGTAAATAATTTATTAGTGAGCGCCGCATAGTGGCCGCCGGCCGCCGCCCGCCGGCCGCTGTATGTCGACTCGAGTCGTTTCTAAGGAGTGTCGCACTTTAAATGGACTCGTCTTATTTCTCGCATAAATTATCTAAGCTTACGTTTCTCTCGAACAATTTAGAAGTTGTATATTAATTATTATCAGTCTACAATATTTAAATATGTTAAATTTTGTTTTCCAAATCCACTTTATTGATATGTTTTCTGTAGCAAAATAAAAATCATATTGAGTTTTTTTTTATCAAAATTGTTAAAGTAGAATGTCCAAACTCCAATAGAAATGTGCACGGCATATTACAATGGGGCATGTATTCACATTGAAGCGAAGCTGGTCATTGATTATACGAATAATATAAACAAATTATTGAAAGACATGCGCATTGCAATGTTTCAATGTCCAATGCCCTTTAAATATTATTTACCTACCAAAGCACATTGGGCTTTGGTAAACTTAGTAAGCTTTTAACTGGGTTTTACCGTATAAATCATTTTTTGTGTTGGATATTGATACTTTAAATATTCGATCAATTCACGTAAATAGGCATCTCTAAGGTGCACACATATATAAAACTGAGTGATAAGTGTTCTAAAGTAAACAATTCCTGCGCACTTACTCATTCTTTGTAGGTAAGCGTTCGTTTTGTAATCTGCAATGTAAAGAAGTGACCTTGTCTCTATATGGGGCAGGATATACACAAGAAAAACATTCCTATTATTATTTCTCAACTGCTTAGTACTTTTTTACCGTACCTGTCATGTTATGATGCAATTATTCCTACTTTTTAAAATAAAATGTACTTCAAAAAGTACCTAACTATGCTTATTTTGCAATGTGTTGCATCTATATAAGTATTAACTTTTATTAGGTACATAAATTTAGGGTCGCTAGTTACATTTATTTCGTGTTGTTCGTTACATAGATGTTAAAATATTTATACGTATATAAATAATGTGGTTTTATTGTCTTAAAATAATTTTCAAGAGCAGTTTCGTTTAACAACACATCTCTTTTTAATCAATACATACCTACATAGTATAAATTAAAGTCGCTATCCGCCGTCTGCCTGTCCCTATGTATGCTTAGATGTTTAAAACCACCCAACGGATTTTGAAGCGGTTTTTTTTTTATTGATAGAGTGGTTCTTAAGGAAGGTTTATACGTATAATACATGCATAATAAAGTAGAGAAACACACATAAATTTAGAGGTTTCTAACGTGATATCGTAAATGAGAACGCTTATATTGCATGCAGCCGTGCGAAGCCGGGGCGGGTCGCTAGTACAAGTATAAACAAAAGCGTCCGACAGTTTTAGAAAAATATTTTAAATTTTATTTCATAAGTATACCTAATTTAATTCGATCATAGTAAATTGTGAATCATTTATATATAAATTATTATCTTTAAAAGTAGTTATTGCTTCTTCAATCTCGGACTATTGCGTCATGCTGTCTACGCACTAACATTTCGAAGAATTGCCACATAAAAACCTCTAAACGTATTATACTTATATATATATCACGTTAATCCATCTAAAACCAGTTACATAATATCACGGAAAAAATATTGTAAAACAATCCCATAGGTACACCTATATTTGAATTTAAAGTGCAGTGCGTCAAAGACAAATCGTCTGACGAATATAAAACTTCAATTAGGTATATTTTATATGTAACAATAAAATATTTTAGTAAGTACTTTTATTATATCCTGTATAATGTAGTAGTAAGTAGGTACTATGTAATTTGTTCATAAACTCCATATTTTGGTACAAAGTAAAAACTTGCATAGGATAAAGGATTAGGTTAGAGGGAGGCAATAAATCAATGAAGTCTTCTAATATCAATATGTATATGTACATCTATGTAACATTGCAGTGTTTACTCGGTCATCAGTGATGTGAATTTTGGTATTCGTTTAATTTTTTATAATATATTTTATTTTATTTAGAAAATTAGACTTCATAACACGTATGTAACAGCTTCTCAATATTAATTTGAAGCGTTGATTGATCATCACAATAAATTCCATTACACATAAAAGGCAAGACGTGTGGGTGTGTAGTACCTACTATAGGTACTTAATATTATTATTGTCTTGAAGGTGCTTCAATATGGAATTTATATGAGGTGATATTATATCTTATAAGGCATAGGTAATATTCACACTTATCACTATGCTTGAGGCATTTTACGCACACCATCAAGAATGAATGAATTCTTAAGTACATATCTTATAATATGGATTATTTAAAGTCTTAAAAGGCTGTGGTATTTATTTTCAATCAAATGTAGATTAAAGTTGGTAACTATGATTTAATAAAAAAAATTAATTAGGTAGCTTCCAAAAGATTCAGGTTAGAACCATAACATGAATTTTTGAAGAGACAACAATTTGACTCCATGAAGTTTAAAATGAACACAGAAGCATGTGTTGCAGGGCCGGACGTGTCACGTGGCGATAGGTTAATATTTTGATGTAGAAAGCCGTTGGGCCGTGGGCGCCGTTTCGACTAAACCAGACTTCGTGGCGCTCGGCTACCTGCTCGCCTTGAGACCGACGTTCACGCCGCGCCGTATGTTAGCGGCAATTGATTGTACCATTATGAATATGTGTCAATCTTATTTAATGAAAAGCAATTAATACCCCAACACAAAGAACGACTTCAGTTCGGCTGTATTTATTACGCGCCATAGTAACTTAATGTGATGCATTATTTTTCACGTATATAGTTATCCTAGAATATAAGAAAGTAAAAGACTTTGCTATTCGTTATCAATATCTATACCTAATGATAAAGAGAAAAGTAAAAAATCTCTAATATTAGATAGTTATCTTGAACAACAATGCACAAACGATGATAAAAATCAGGTAATTGCAAATAGATAAACATAAATACATCATATAATAACTTCAACATAAGAAATTGTTATTTATCATGCTACATAAAACAGTTTAGTGACAAAATAAATAGGTATGTAGTTGGAACTTGGTTGACTCATTTTTACATCGTCATGCATACCACGTTTCTAGTCGCTTTTATGTGTGCCTGCTTCTTCCTTTTACGAACTAACTACACAGTACACACAGATATCAGATTGGAATGGTAAGCTTGTGCAAATGAAGTCGATATAATAATTATTTAAACTGGCAAACAAGGTTTCATATTTCATAACTCTATCAAAAGATTTTACCATCGACATAAACTACAAGGAAAATTGAAAGTATTTCCAATACTTGAGTATTTTTCCATTAAATTCAATGTACCGTAAAGAAATTATTAATAATCGTGCATACTAAAATAGCATAAAACAAATTTTCATTATACGCTAAGCAATTTTTTTACGTAAAATCATGTTATTTGGAAAATGTTTGGCGTCTATGATGACCATGCTTACATGTTTTGGATGTACGTAAAGTTATTTAATATTTAATAGAAAAGTTTTTAATCATTAAATCAAGAAATCTATTTAATTAAGAATTAAATCTTAACAATACGATTGGAGTAAGTAGTCTTAACTTAACGGCACGTCAATATATAAGTAAAAATTATTTGATTTTAAAAAATGTAACAGGATATTTTAAATTCAGGTTTCTGTCATGGGGCCAGCTACGATGATATCGTTGGAATGGAGTACAAAAACAACCCAGCACCTGATGGTCATAGGTTTGTTTCTTTTGTCCCTCATTTTCCTCTTAAATTTCTTTCTTTACGTGTATAAAAGAAAGGCGCGGCTTTATAAACATACTTAGTAAAAAGTTGACGCTACCACCAGAATCAAAACCTAGTACGAGTATACTTCACTTTGACCTAGCTCTTAAATGAGTCACGTAACATCGTTATAAACTACATATAAATGCAAGAAAAATTTGAAAATTGGAATATTTTTATTAAATCTTGAAGTTAAAAGAGTTAATATCGAGCTATTTAATGAACTGGAAGGAGTTGATATGCATATAGGTATGTAGTATAAAACAAAGTTGCTTTTTTCTGTTTGTCCATATTACCATATGCATACCTGCTTAAATCATAAGCTGGGCATTTGATTTTCATGTGGTTTTCTTATCAGAAAGGGTGATTCAAGAGGAAGGAGGTAGACGGCTCGATTTTAATTTAATGATATTAAGTTCTCGTTAGGTGAGTCCTACTTGCTCTTATCTTTTCAATTTCTGCATCCGTTCTATATTCGTACCTACTGCATTTTTTTGTAGAAGAATACAGGTATATTTCTCTTCAATTCAATTCAGAATTCAAGGAACAAAATGGTCCATCAATGTTACACTACTTTTACGTACCTAAAAATTTATTTTTTAATAAAAATATACGTCCACTAATAAGAAATATACTTTAGGATACACAGTTATTTACGTACTGACACTTTCATTTTATAATTATGTATGGAATTTGTGATCGAACATAACAAGATTATTTCAGATGCGGCATCTGTCCTACATACTTTCAAAAGATTTGCGCCTTCAACTTTGCAACCAACGCGACGTTTATATTCGACAGCCACTGTGTGATGGACCTGTATAATTGTATTCATGGAACTGGTAGCTATTCCGCATTTCTCATTAAATTCCACTTTTTAGTTTCGAGACGATGTTCAGAAATTAATCATAGTAAGAGAATAAAGAATTTAATTAATATAGGAGACCATTTGTATAAGCGAGGACAGAAAAATATACTGCCTCTGATTATTCTCGTCCTCCGCGACAATGCTACTTATAAATGCTTAACCCCTTTTTATTAAAACATAATTCGATAAAACCCCTCGATTAAATAGAAAAACATTCATACAAATACAACAAACATAAAACAAATTGGATTGTTTTTCAGAATTTATTCCATTAAAATACGAAAACTGTCTGTACATAGGAAATTTTGCTTATGTCCATGGAATTAGAACAGAAGACTTGGATTATGAGGAAGCACACTATGCTATAATAAACAGCAAGAGAAATCCAGATTTTGTTTAAATTAAATAAAATGCATTGACATCAATACAGATATTCTTTGTATGAAAATTTCTATTTAAATACAATCTTTTCATTCAGTTAATATTTTCTATATTTTGAACTTTGATTTATAATAATGTAAGGAGCAAATGTTTGAGTGTGTTAAAGATATTTCAAATTCACTTTCATTATATTAATACAAGGTTCACATGAAACAATTATTAATTTTTAAATTAAAAAAACATGGGCTATGTAACAGACATATGGCCGAGTCTCTTATAATCGATCTTATCCAGCTGCACCAGTGGTCGCAACTGATCTGCAAATGTACGCATATCTTCACCAATAGCGTCTTGACCTTGAGGTGCCAACACCTGCAAAATAAAAATATTATGCTCGACTGCCGTGCCCCCAGATTATAATAACATTTCAATCTGTCGTAAATAGTAAAACAACCATTAAAATTATGAATATTTTAACATACATCTGACATATTGAGTATTTACTATTTAGTAAATATTACTGACCCAAGGATATTTGTGATTTTTCTATATTAATTGACCATTAATTTTTGTTCTACTAATATGTAGTAATTGCAGATGTAATTTTTTTAGCATATTACATACAAAACTTGTCAGTCTAATTAGGGTGTAAAGATTTTGTTAAGGAAAAGTAGTTCCATACTTACTGATAATTCAACTAAATAACTCTGTGATATTGGCTCAGGTGGTGAACTTTGTGATATTTTAAATACTTTTGCAACTGTGATCTTCATTCTGCCTTTTCTAAACATATAACCTGAAAAGAATATATGATGTATTTAATTTAATAAATATGTATTGTGCTTACATGTTATCAAACTTTTTATTTTATTGCGTGCTTATTGACTAATAGTTACCTTTAACACTGTATTCAAACTCACACTTGAAGCCAAGTTCGTTAAGGAAATCTATGAGCATTCCACTACAAGCAATGTCCAAACTCGATCTAACAACTGTAGGTCTGTTTTTATCACCCAAGTCTGGCTGACCAATGTAACGCAGTTGATATGGCATATCTCTAGCATCTAGCGCTTTTCTTACTCGAAGTGTTAAAGGCGCTGCCTACAAACATTTAATAAAAGATTATTAATCTAGAGTTGCAGACAGCTGTATTGCTTCTGTTAGACTGATCAAGATTTATTCATATTAATGTAAACAAATAAACCATTAATGCACCATTGATAAATTTGTGTGGATTATATCAATGATAAACTTGTGTACCTGTTGATTTGGATCTCGCAAGTTAAAACATACTTCTTGGTCATCAAATGTTTCAGGACCGGCATCAACATTATCACACAGTCCTCTTAATCTATGAAGTAAAACCTCGACAGCCGAATCCAATACTGAACCCTAGAATAATTGTAAATAGAATTTATGCAATTGATATAGTCAAAAATTTCACAATGCCATCTAGCTTTAACTTACTTGAAGTAAATATTCCTGATTGGGTATAATATTAGCCTTTAGAGCTTGCGACAAACTATCAGTAGCTGTTATAGGAGCGGCGTTTATTGCGGACATTGTGAGAATTCTTGTATTTTAACTATGAATAAACAGAGTTAAAGTACATAACCTAAACACAGATTTGACTACCTTAAGTCTAGAAATTATTTAAGTCAAGTTATAGCTTAAAACTATCGTGTGAATCAGTTGTATTTGAAACTAGGAAAAACACAAATATAAAAAGTTATAAATATCAAATTCAAGTCAAAACAGTACATTCAGTTGTCATAATTTTAATTTTGTGAAATCCGTCAATGTCAAAAAATTAGGACAGATAACAAAAAAAACCAATGCGTTCAACAACTTCAACTTGAAGTAGGACTTGCTACAAAGTGAAATCGCTTTATAATATACACATATTACACTATAAATTAGAGGTTATATTTAAAATTCTTGCCTTATTTAGGCATTTTCAAAGGCTACTTTTAGTATCATCAAGGCGTTTTAAATAAATTTCAGATTTCAAGAATTGTAATTATTACAAAGAGCTGCATACAGCATCAGTCACAAAACTTATATTTCCAATCTTCTTCTAAACATAACGTTTTATTTTATTCTATCTATCTTCATATACTATATTCTATTGACTTTGAAGTTTGAATTTTGACAGTTCTATTTGTTTATATTTTGATCACCGTTCACGGTTCCCCACAATCACCAGTCACATCAAGTTTAAGTCCTAAGTTAAAAGTACATGAGTCCCTCATTAACGATTAAATTTAAAATTGTTTCAAATTTTTTATCAAACAAATATGTCTGGACACGTTTCCATAAGATTGGCATCAGAGAGAGTAAATCATAGTGTGGCTGCTAATAATGAAATTCCTCGCTTTTTTACTCCTGGAGAGGTTATAAGTGGACTGCAGGATTTTATGCGGTAAGTCGATAAATTTTAAGTTAATTTAGTTTTTAAAAACAGCATTAAAATCATAATAATTTTGGTGGTTATAGTGGACATGGAACTTATGTTGAAGATGATTGCATCAAATCGTCAGTAGCTGGAGTTATGCAGAAAGTTAACAAACTAATATGTGTGCGACCTCTTAAAAGTAGATACGTTGGTGAAATTGGAGATGTTATTGTCGGTCGGGTAATTGAGGTGCAGCAGAAAAGATGGAAAATAGAAACTAATTCACGTTTGGATTCAGTTTTGCAACTATCTTCAGTAAATTTACCTGGTGGGGAATTGGTGTGTATATTAAATATTTAATTTTATTAGCAAAAAACAAAAAGAGACAATGAAGTTTTTATATTACAATTTTGATTTCAGCGCCGTCGGTCAGCAGAAGATGAACAAATGATGAGACAGCATTTACAAGAAGGTGATCTTATCAGTGCGGAGGTGCAGAGTATATTTTCTGATGGCTCTTTAGCTTTGCACACTAGAAGCTTAAAGTATGGAAAGGTATACAATTAATCTATGATTACTGATACTGAACCAATTTTAAAAAATTATTTCAGAAATAGAAAGCCACATTATTGCTCAGTGTCGTAGGCTATATAAAAAACTGTAAAGGATAATTAACATTATGCGCAACGAAGTGGCACGAGTCAGCTAGTTTATTATATTTTAGTAAATTGGTGTTTAACCAATTGTTTAAGTGACACCTATGTGTTTACATTACATAGTATAAATTCATGTGTCTTTATACATGCTTAAATTTTTAAAAGTACTTAACTATTCTTCATGCGGTTTTTCATTGTTTGTCAGTTATTCAAGAGTTGCGGGTGTGGCTAATTTTACAATAATGTCAAACACAACAAAACCAATTTCCATATGGTTTAAGTGTAAAGAGTGTAAGGTTCAATTTGTGAATTCTTCTTTAAAACTGATATTGTGTGTATCATACGAATGCACCGATGGCATATTATTAATAATTGACACATTGCTAGTATTCACAGTACAAACTCTTTAACTAGGCCATTTGTCGTTAGGCATGCAGATAATTGAAAATATGAATAATCAAATGTATGAAGAGTAGTGCGATTTGTGGTACATAATGTTAGGTTGTAAAAATATTGAGCAATGTATCTGTCACTGGAAAATAACAAAAACAGCAAATTTATAAATTTCCTAGGAAATTTATAAACCTTCGTAGGATTCTAAATGAGAGATAAATTGTATTATTTTACGGCCACATTTTCGCAAATTTATCAATTTGCGACGTCTCGTGGTAAAT